>NW_020869308.1:1491349-1496349 GCF_003789085.1 Penaeus vannamei | reverse complement strand
TACCTACCTATCTACCTAATTACCCCCTATATAAGCATCTATCTATCTTATATTTTTTGTGTAGGTATCTATTTGTGCGTGTGAATAAGCACACATATATGTATATTTATATGTATGATATGTATGTTTATATATACGCACATACACACTCATTGCCATGCATAGATACCTAACGTACCTATAGTTATCAATTAACATAATTAATAGCTTTTCACGGGATGAATCTCTAAACATGTAGACATTATTGACTTCAGTTCAGACTCAAATGAAATACTTTGCATAGCATCGGTAGCAATTATCTGTTGGGTTAAAAAATCGTTATATTGCACCGGTGTTTTTTAGTCTTGTTAAAAAAAATCATAATTAAAAGTTACTGAAGCATCCTTCTCTACCATTAACGTTACTGATGCACCCTACTCTGCCATTGGGGGTCAGTGAATCATCCTCCCCTACCATTTACGGTCGCTGAAACACCCTCTCCTCCCATTATAAGTCACTGAAGCACCCTCCTGTACCGTTAAGGACCACTGAAGCACCCTCCTGTACCATTATAAGTCACTGAAGCACCCTCCTCATTAAGTCATTGAAGCACCCTCCTGTACGTTAAGGACCACTGAAGGTACCATTATGTCACTGAAGCATCCTCTCCTACCATTATAAGTCACGGAAAACACCCTCCACCATTAGGGTCAGTGAATCACCCTCCCCAACCATGAAGCGGTTACTGAAACACCTTCCCTTACGATTCAGGGTTACTGAAGCACCCTCCTCTCTCCCCTCAGGGTTGCTGCTCACCTGTGGAAGCACCTGCGAATCCCCGAGGCAAGACCAGCTGTTCGCCGACGACCCCTGGTGGGAGGTGCCAGACACCGACGCGGTGATGGAGGGTGGATCGAATGGGAGGGACTCGGGGAAGCTTTTCAGTATTCAGATTCCGCCGCGGGTGGAGGGTGGAGGGAGGAAGATCATGTGAGGGGGGAGGGAGGGAGGAGGGAGGAGGGAGGGAGGGAGGGAGGGAGGGGAGGGAGGGAGGGAGGGAGGAGGGAGGAGGGAGGGAGGAGGGAGGGAGGGAGGAGGGAGGGAGGGAGGGAGGGAGGAGAGAGGAGAGAGAGAGGAGAGAGAGGAGAGAGAGAGAGAGAGAGAGGAGAGAGAGAGAGAAAGAGAAAGAGAGAGAGAGAGAGAGAGAGAGAGAGAGAGAGAGAGAGAGAGGAGAGAGAGAGAGAGAAGAGAGAGAGAGAGAGCGAGCGACGGGCATGTGAGGAGGAGGGTAAGGGAGGAAGAGAGAGGGAGGAAGGGCATGTGAGGAGGAGGGGAAGAAGAGGGAGGGAGGGAGAGAGGAGAGGCATATGAGGGTGGAGGGAGGAGAGGGGAGGTAAAGGAGGGGAGAGGGTATAGGAGGAGGGAGGGAGGAGGGAGGGTGAAGGAGGAGGGAAGGAAAAAGAGGAGAGGAGGGTGGGGGGTGAGGAGGGAAGGGGGAGGGGGAGGGAAGGGAGGGAGGAGGGAGGGAAAGGGAGAGGATAAAGGAGGAGAGAGGGTAAAGGAGGAGGAAGGAAAGGAGAGGGTAAAGGAGAGGGGAGGAGGGAGGGTGAAGGAGGGGAGAGGGTAAAGGAGGAGGAGGGCAAGGAAAAGAAAGAGAAAGGGAGGCGTGTGGGGAGAAGGGAGGGAAGGTAGAAGAGTGAGGAGGAGGGAGGAAATGTATGAAGATTTGAGAAAAGAGGAGAGGAGAGGAGATGAAAATAAAGGAGAGGAGGTGAGGTCAGAGGAAATGAAAGGAGGAGAAGAGAAGAGAGGAGAGGATAATTGAGAAGAGGAGGGATGAAGGTAGAATAAAAGAGAAGGGGGGGAGAGCAAAGAGAAGAGAAGAGAAGAAAGGAAAGAAGTAGAGAGGAGAGTAGAGAAGGAGAGAAGAGAAGAGAAGGGAGGAGATAGAATGAGATGAGCGGTGAGAAGGCAAGGAGGGGGGAGGGCGAGTGAAGAGAGGAGACAAAAAAAGAGGAGAAGAAAAGAAGAGGAAAGAAACAGAGGAAAACTAAATAGAGGATGATAAATGGGAGGAGAAAGAAAAGGGGAGGGAAAGAGAAGGGGAGAAGAAGGAAGGAGAGAGGAAAAAAGAATAGAGAGAGAGAGAGAGGAGAGAAGAGAGAGAAGAGAGAGAGAGAGAAAAAAGAAGAGAGAGAGAGAGGAAAAAGAAGAGAGAAAGAAAGAAAGGTAGATAGATAGAGAGAGAGAGAAAGAAAGAAAGAAAAAAGAGAGAGAGAGAGAGAGAGAGAGAGAGAGAGAGAGGAGAGAGAGAGAGAGAGAGAGAGAGAGAGAGAGAGAGAGAGAGAGAGAGAGAAGAGAGAGAAGAGAAGAGAGAGAAAGAGAGAAAGAGAGAGAAGAGAGAGAAGAGAGAGCTAGAGAGAGAGAGAGAGAGAGAGAGAGAGAGAGAGAGAGAAGAGAGAGAGAGAGAGAGAGAGAGAGGAGAGAGAGAGAGAGAGAGAGAGAGAGGAGAAGAGGAAGAACACGGGAGGAAAATACCACGCCGGTGAATACACTCTCCTCTTTCTCTTCCCGGAATTCAGGACGTCACGGCAAAGGGACAGACTTCAGCTTCAGCGCCATGAAATACTCCTGAAATCTCTTTCGGAAAAATTTTCGGCTGTATGAATATGGAAATCCTTCAGCTGATTACGTTGCACGCGTCGCCAGTTCAAGTGAATGCTGATTTGTAAATGTTTGAGGTTTACGTAGATTTGAAAAGAAGCACAGATTCGCAGCATTTTCTATATGGCAATGGAAAATCATTAGTTCGTGTGCTGCTGTGTGTACATATGAATACACATACACACACACGCACACACACACACACACACACACACACACACACACACACACACACACACACACACAACACACACACACACACACACACACACACACACACACACACACATATATATATATATATATATATATATATATATATATATATATATATATATATATATATATATGTATATGTATATATATACATATATTTATCAATTGATCAATCCTTTAAGCAATCAACATAGCTATCAATCTAGATCAGTATCAGACTCAAACCCGCCGCGAGCCAACTCCCCTTCAACTGCCATCATGAGGGCCAACAGAGGCTTCTCAGGATTACGTTACTTAAACTGGCATTATGTCCCTGTGCGTAAAGCTTATTTTACTTATCAGATTTTTAAATGGTGTTACTAATGCATTTCACATGATATTTTTTTTTCTTTCATGGCGATCATAATTTCACAGGCTAATAATTCTTCTTGTCATCCCGCATGCCACTTATGGTCATCCCAGGGGACACACTCAGCACGCGGGCCATAAGTATGACACCCGCGGGATATCTCATTAATTACAAAAACAATAATAGAAAAAAAAAGTGTAAGTAATAACCGCTGATTTAGAAAACACAATAATAGAAAAAAAAACAATTTTAAGATAGTAAGTAATAACCGCTGATGTATATGTGTATACGTGTGTATGTGTACGTGCGCGTTTGTGTATGTTCGTGTACATACGTTCATATTTACGAGTGTGTATTGTGTTTGTACATGTTTACGCAAAGACTATTCGGAAACATCCCTTGATTAATAATTACCTTTCCATGGCGCGGCAAAGGGACATAGATTTCCTCACAAAGCGACGCATCGGCACACATCTCGCTTTGATATCCACGCATCATTTACTCCGCTTAAAAAGGAACGCGGGTTCGTGTAAAGAAGCGGAGCGTATGAGCCGAGCGCGGAGACAGCTCGAAAGGAAGGTGAATGAAACTTGGCAAACATTCCCGCAGAGTTTAACAGACGCTAATGAAAGGAAATCTTGTGAGGTTTCTGAAGATGGCAAGACCAGGAGGTTGATATGTTAAGTCAAGATCAAATTATTAAAATGGTAAGTTAAGGTCAAATTAGCTAAGATGCTAAGTTCAGATTTCAAATTAGATCATGTTAAATTGTTATGTTAAAATCAGGCTGTCAGAATGTTGTTTGAATTGCGTTATGATGTTCAGGTCAGACGATTCTTTGTTAAGTTCAGATGTTATGTTCATATCAGGCTGTAAAGCTGTAAAGTTTAAAGTTAAGAGCAAACTGTTAGAATGTTAAGAACTGTACTTTATGCTGAGTGGGCAATGAAGATGAAAATAATAAAATATCCAATTGTTAAGATATTTTTCATGTTTTCTGTGAATGAATTATTTTGAAAACTTCCTAAATATTGTAAAATATTGTAAAATATTGGAATAGAGGTTAAAAATGCTCCACCAAACGATAAAATCATGCCGTTAAAAATGCGTTAATTTCTCTTCTGACGATTTTGACATGTAGGTTAATCTAAATCTGCAATGCCGATGACGTCAGGGAAGTAGTTAACATAAAACTAATGACTAATTATTTTGATTGTAAACAACATCAACAAAAAACACTTGGACATCAAATTGTGTGCATTTAGTAGTTATCAATATTAGTGGTTGCCTTTTACGTTTATCAATCTTTGTCACACATTTTTCTCTCCATTACGATGACTTATTCTTGATCTGATTAGGACTTCGCATATTTCCACTTGTGAACATTTTTAGTTATCATTTGCAACGAAAAACGGGTAATATCGTGTTTTCACTGATTTGTATAGAAAGAGATATCTCTCTCCATTTATCTCACTATCTATCGATTTATCTATCTATCTATATGAATTCCATTACGTGTGCATGCATGTTTGTGTGAATTTGCCTACATGCACACACGCAAAAATCTGTGCATATATCATATCAGGCTGTAAAGCCTGATATGAACACACACACACACACACATATATATATACACTCACACATATGCATAGATATTCACACACAAACACACACACATATATATGTATATATAAGTATATATATATATATATATATACATATATATATATATATATATATATATATATATATATATATATATATATATATATATATATATATATATATATAT
>NW_020869308.1:1473849-1476349 GCF_003789085.1 Penaeus vannamei | reverse complement strand
TGTGTGTATGTGTTTGTTTGTTTGGATGTGTGTATGTGTTTGTTTGGATGTGTGTGTATGTTTGGATGTGTGTGTATGTGTTTGTTTGTTTGGATGTGTGTGATGTGTTTGTTTGTTGGATGTGTGTGTATGTGTTTGTTTGTTTGGATGTGTGTGTATGTGCTTGTTTGTTTGGATGTGTGTGTATGTGTTTGTTTGTTTGTTTGTGTGTGCGTGTGTTTGCCGGAGTATTTTATCCGCCTCATTAATATTTCTTCACTCGTCCACAGCTCGGAGCAGAATTCACGTTCCCTGTATCATACCCTGATTAAATGACACGATTTTAATTAAAAAGCTGGAGACAGTATTTCAAAACCGCGACATTTCACTGCTCAGAACAACAATATTAATGATGATAATGATATTTCGTGATTGTATGCCCTGAGCACTCGAGCACAAGACTTAGTAATGAGCAATATTATGAGAAAGGGAGATATTTTGAATATATAAAGGCATATGAAACGTGAAGTAAGCACTTTATTCGATTTGAATATAAATTCCGAAATCACGATCTTATTTCCTTTATTCATCATTATCATTATCATTATCAAGTCATCATAGAAGTGATGATGATAATGATGATGATAATAGCAGTGGTTATAATAATAATCATTGATAATTGATGATATCTGTAATAATAAGGATAAATGATAATAGTAATAATAATATTTATGATAATAAAGATAACAATAATGATAACGATAAGAATACCATTGATAATAAATAAACTGACAATAATAATAAAGATAATAATGATAATAGAAATAATAATAAGGATAATAATAATGATAATAAAACAATAATGATAACAATAATAATGATCATAATAAGAAAAATGATAATGATAATATTAATGATAATAATAGAATAGTCATAGTAATGATAAGGATGATAATGATGATAATGATAACAATAATAATGATTTTGTTATGATACATCGCATATCATTTTTTTCTTTCTATTTAACATTTTTTATTATTATTATTATTATTATTATTATTATTATTATCTTATCATCATTATTCTATCATTTGCTTCGCACTTTCCAGTTTATTTTTTGCGCTCGTGCAATTTTTATGTTATTCTATTTATTACCATTATTCTTTTCTTTCCTTTTTAAGTTTATTTTACATCGCATTTTTTATTTCATATCGCGTTGATTCGCTTTTCTTAGTTGATTTAATTTTCTATTTTTTATTCATTTCACATTTCATGTTTTGTATTTATTTCGCAATTTTACAATCTCTTTCAAACTCTCTATTTGGTCTTATCGCACTTGTATCTATTTCGCATTTTTTCTTTCTCTGTCGCACTCTTCTATTTCGATTCTTTATCTTTTATTCATTTCGCAATTTTTCTTTTTCTCTTTCGAACTGTTTACTATTTCGTATTTTTTTACTTTCTAGCTATTGGCCTGTTCTTCTTCCTTATTGCTTCTTCTTTTTACTTCACCTATTTCCGTTTGCTTACCTGTTCGAATTTATATATCAAAACACAATATATACATATGGATTAGATTTCTAGTTCCCAAGACGTAGAATGACACATACCCAATGGCACAACTAGGTAGAATAGACGTATTTTTTAAATGGAATAAATATAGCGCCGTTTGCAGTCAGCAGTCAAAGTGATATTCGTTGCCCAAGGGAACAACCCTCCAGTCTGGGATCTCGAACCTATAACTGAAATCTTCTCCCCCCTGTTGCCGAGAGGGAGAGGGAGAGGGGAGAGGGGAGAGGGGAGAGGGAGAGAGGGGAGAGGGGAGAGGGGAGAGGGGAGAGGGGGAGAGGGGAGAGGGGAGAGGGGAGAGGGGAGAGGGAGAGGGGAGAGGGAGAGGGAGAGGGAGAGAGGGGAGAGGGAGAGGGGAGAGGGGAGAGGGAGAGGGGAGAGGGGAAGGGAACAGTATATAAATTTTTTTATAGAATATATATGAAATTGTATATGAGCGGAAAATACACTAGAAAGTGCAAAGCAAATGATAGAATAATGTTGATAATGATAAGATAATAATAAATAAAAGTTTAAAATGAAGAGAGAGAGAGAGAGAGAGAGAGAGAGTATGTACGCCTATGAATGTTCGTGTGTATGGTTAAGAGAGTAGGTGTGTGTGTACAGTGGTCGGCAACCTTTTGAACATAGTGTGCCAGATTATAATCAATGCCTTCCTATCAATAGCCTAGCGTGCCATTTTTTTTCAGCACTATACCCAAGTGTATTTTCCTGTAGACCTGTAAAAATACTGTAGACATTTTGGATGATACAGTCAGCTAACTTTTATCTGCACACAAGAAATCTTAATGGATGGTTTACAGTTTTCAATATTCTCTCAAGTGTACAAAATATACACTTTTTGGATACTCACCTACCCCCTCCCTTAAAAAGTGTACAAGAAAATGTTAGTGTTCAAGGTTACTTTATTCTGTAACTTTTGTGTAAAACATCTCAAAATGCTGATTAAAAC
>NW_020869308.1:1455511-1466058 GCF_003789085.1 Penaeus vannamei | reverse complement strand
GAACACCCAGATTATTTTGTAAGATATCATTATGACATACTGTGCTCTGTCTGATGAACCGTTTTTTGTTAGTATGTATGCCACATGTGCGCTTCATTGTGATGTATGTCGTTTATGTGATGCCATGATGCACCACATGGTGAATGTATTGCATATGGACCAGTAAATGTCTTTCCAGTCTGTAGAGTAACTATATTGCAGATAATTTTTTACTCGTATACATGTGGTATGTGTGCTTATATTGTGTACATCTGTATGCGGACCATTCACTATGAAGTATGTGCATGTAGTTGTGCGTTTAAACCTTGTTCCTTTTGCGACAAAATTTGGTTTCGCTCCTTAGCCAATTTTCTTCTTTTCTCTCTCCCTCTCTCTCCCTCTACTCGCTCTCAATCTCTCTTTCTTCCTCTTTCACTTCGCTCTCTTCCCTTCTCTCCACCCTCCCCAATCTCTCTCTTTCTCTCCGGCCTCTCCCCATCTTTACTCTCACTTTCCCTCTTTCCTTGTCTCTCTCCTTTTTCTTTCCCCTCTTTCTCTCTCCCTCTCTCTTTCTCCTCCTCTCCCCCTCTTTCTTTCTCTCTCTCACTCTCTCGCTTCTCTCTCTCTCTTCGTTCTCCCTCCCCCCTCCCGCCTATCCCCACCTCTATCTCTTCTTCCCCTCCCCCCCTCTCTCTGCCCGTCTCCAAACCGCAGACAGCCCCCCACCTACCCAAGCCCCCCCCTCTCTCCCCTTTCTATCTTTCTTCCCCCCTTCCTTCCCTCTCTCTCTCTCTCTCTCGCAGGCCCACCCCACCCCTACCCTAGCCTCCTCCCCGCAACCCCCCTCTACTCACCCCTCCCGCCCTCCTCTCCCTCTGTGTGCCACCCACTCACAAGCCCTCTCCTCCCCCCCTACCCCTCCCCTCTCCCTTTCTCCCTCCTCCCTCTCTCAAGACCCACCACCCTAAGCCTCCCCCCTCCCACCCCCCCCACCCCCTCCCCCCTCTCTCTTCTCTCCAAGCCCCTCCACCCTACTCACTCCTCCCCCTTCTCCCCCCTCTACCCCCCTCCCTCCCCCCTGGTATGCCCCCCTCCCCCACCTAGCGCCTCCTCCCTCCCCCTATCCCCCCCCTCCCCCCTCTCTCTCTCTCTCGAGATCCCCACCCTTACCTAGCCCTCCCCCCCCCATTCCCCCCTCCCCTCCCCAAAAGTCCCCCCCCCACCCTACCTAAGCCCCTCCCCCTTCCTCCCCCCTTTCCCCCTCTCTCTCTCCGTTCCCCTCCTCTCTCTGTCTCCCCCCTCCCTTCCCTCTCTCTCTCTCTCTCTCCTCTCTCTCGGAGGACCCCCCACCCTACCTAAGCCCCCTCCCCCCCCTTCTCCCTCCCTCTATCTCCCCCATCAACCTTCCGCAAAAAAAAAAACAATCTATCAATTCTCGGAAAGTACGAAAGAAAAAGGTGGGTGGTGAAGAGAGGCGATAAAGAGGAGAAGAAAAGGGGGGGTTGATAATGAGTGAAAAGAGAGGCTAATCAGGTGAGGCAAAGCTAGATGTCAACGGGAATAATGAGTGAGGAAATTGGGTGATCCTTCTTGCATGGGGGTAATTAATGAGGTGTAATTAATCTTCTACGGTAATTAGTGAAGGTGAAAGGATGAGAAGGACAATGATGATGATGAGGATGTAGGTGAAAGTATGTGATAGCAATAAAAGTGAGACGA
Source organism: Penaeus vannamei (assembly GCF_003789085.1). Lineage (NCBI taxonomy): Eukaryota > Metazoa > Arthropoda > Malacostraca > Decapoda > Penaeidae > Penaeus > Penaeus vannamei. The sequence goes on along the minus strand of NW_020869308.1, from coordinate 1,464,360 downwards.
TATCTATGATAATTATAATAGCATTGATACCAAACCGACATCAATCCAAAAATTGATATTGATGTTTAATGATCTTATCAGTAATATCAATTAAAATATTCTAATACTAATAGTACTAATACAACTTCTATTAATACTAATCTTACTAGGAAGAACAGACATGATAAAATCACCACTAGGACCATTCATACTTCTAAGAATAATGATGTTTATAATGACAATTACGATGATGATAATGATGGAAGTGGTGAAGATAATGACGACTATCAATTAGAACAATAATTATCAATTTGTCACTACATGATGATAACACTACAATTTTCGTTTAAAATTCCTCATGACTATCATTAACAATAATTATCAATTTGTCACTACATGACGACTATCAGTTAGAACAATAATTATCCATTTGTCACTACTGTCAGTATCATTATCATGAACATCGTCCTTATCATCATCTCATAACTTTTATCGTTATGATAATAGTGATAGGAGTTTGGAATACATAGTCTTATGTGAGAGGAATAATGATGATAAATATCACAATATATAATAATAATGATGATTGATGATGATGATGATTGATGATGATAATGATAATAATAATAATAATAATAATAATAATAATAATAATAATAATAATAATAATAATAATAATAATAATAATAATAATATCAATGACAATAATAACGATGATAGTAATCATAATGATAATAATGATAACAATAATAATGATAATAATAAAATAGTACTACTATACTACTATAAGAATAATGATAATATTAACAGTTAAAATAAAGATAATAATGATAATAATAATAGTAATAATAATAACAATAATAATGATAATAATGATAATAATAATGATAATAATATTTGTAATAATGATAATAATAATAATAACAATAATAATAATAATAATAAAAACAATGATGATAATAAAAAGGATGACAATAATAATGGTAATAATGATAGTAATAATAATAACGATTCTCATAATAATGACAACAATAATAGTGATAATCATGATTTTAATGATAATAATAGTGATAGTGATAATAATGATAATAATAATGAGAGTGATAATAATGATAATAAGTAACATTATCATAACGATTATTATGATTTTAACAATAATAATAAAAACAATGATAATGATGATAATAATAAGGATAATGATGATAACTAGAAGCACTCACAGACCGCATACCTCCGCCAAGGCAACAGGGTCACTGATGTCAATAAAAATATTTACTCTTAAAGAATTACATTATAATTTCCTCTTTCTCAAGTGCACTCGTGGCGTCCGCAGTGCCATTATTACCTCCTTGGCGGATGTAATAAAAGTAATATAATATAATATATATATAATATATATAATATAATATATAATAAATATATAAATATATAATATATTATAGATATATATGATATATATATAATATAATTATACATATAATATTAATGTAATATATGGGGTAAGACACACCTCTGTTAAAAAAATCATTAAAATATGTTCATATCTTTTTGAGTTATCCTGCTAACCAACCAACCAACAAACTGACGAAGCAACCAACACCATCAAAAATAATGATTATCTCTTGGCGGAATTGGCGGAGGTAATGATGATGATAATAATATTCGTAATTCTTCTCTTGCCATGCTTATCATGCATCCGTTTATCCGCCTGTCTATCAGACTATTTACTTAAAAATTTCCTTTCTGCAAATTCCTGAATACCATACCTACAAAAAAAAAAAAAAAAAAATGTTGCTACATTTTTAAAAATTTCTTTTACGAAAATGTAAATTCTCGTTCCCATCTTACTTTGTCCCCTCTCTAAAAATCGATAATATTATATATATATATATATATATATATATATATATATATATATATATATATATATATATATATATATATATATATATATATATATATGTATATATATATATATATATATATATATATATATATATATGTGTGTGTGTGTGTGTGTGTGTGTGTGTGTGTGTGTGTGTGTGTGTGTGTGTGTGTGTGAGTGTGTGTGTGTGCGTGTGTATATATATGATTATATATTATATATTTTTCATGATAGATAGCTTTTCGTGCACAAGTGCGTCCAGATGACTCTTCCCATACAAGTGTTTGCCAGATGGCTTTAACAACTGTATAGTAAGGCAACACTTTTATCAAGCAACTTAGGCATTCTAGACAAGCTTGCTTATAAAACTATAGTCCCAAGTTATTCTGTTTTCCTTGCAGAACTTCTTGCAGAACTTCTGATAAGTATATGTTAAGAAATTTGTGAACCAGTGTTGAAAATTTAGCTTCGTTTTTGTTTTTTGCTTTGTATTTCGTTCAGTGTTGCAGATGTCGGTTCACAAACTGGGAACAGACACAGCTAATCCAAGGAAAGAGATGCATTACAAACAATTACATCAGGATCTCGTCTGGTGAAGGAAAAAAAAAATATTCAGAGCAAATGGAGAAAGAAGACATATGATATACATATCAAACAGACACACATACACACACACACACACACACACACACACACACACACACACAACACACACACACACACACACACACACACACACACACAACACACACACACACACACACACACACACACACACACACACACACACACACACACACACACACACACACACACACACACACACATACACACACACACACACACACACACACACACACACACACACACACACCACACACACACACAACACACACACAAATGGCATTGTGAAATTTATATAAGAAAATAACTTGTTTTGCACTGTAAAATAATTCTTTCTCATCCTTACATCGAAGAAGGAATAAGCATAATCATAAGAAGACCAAGAAGAAACAGGGAAACAAGAAAAATATCAATTAAAAACAAATAGAAAAAGGAAGAGAAAAAATAAAGAAAGGACAACGAGAGAGAGAAAAGAATGAAATATAATCAATGGATAAAAAAAAAAAAAATGAAAGAGAAAGAAAAAAAATCAATAAATATGAAAAGAGAGGAGAAAGAAATGATGAGAGATTAGACAGATAGATAAATGAATAGATAAAGAAGATGATAAATAAGCAAATGAATAAATAAATAAATACATAAACAAAAGAAAAAAGGAATGAGAAATTTTAATAAAGGAGAGAGAGAGAGAGAGAGAGAGAGAGAGAGAGAGAGAGAAGAGAGAGAGAGAGAGAGAGAGAGAGAGAGAGAGAGAGAGAGAGAGAGAGAAGAGAGAAGAGAGAGAGAGAAAGAGAGAAGAGAGAGAAAGAGAGAAAAAAATGGAAGACGGCGAATCGGTCACCTCGAGCTTGCAAAACGGATTATAGCCACACCTGCTGCACCCCTTCCCTCCTCCCTCCCTCCACCTTCCACCCTTCCCCTCTCCACCCCCTCTCCCTCTCCCCTCCTCCCCTCTTTCATAAACCACGGCCCCTTCCTCCTCCCTCCACCCTCCCCTCTCCCCCTTCCCCCTCCTCCCCTCCACCCTCCCTCCCTCCCACCCTCCACCTCTCTCCCCCCCCTCCACCCTCCACCCTCTCCTCCATCCACCCTCCTCTCCTCCCTCTCCTCCCCTCCCCTCTCCCTCCCTTCCCCCCCCCCCCCTTCATAAAGACCCACCGCCCCTTCCCTCCACCCTCCCTCCTCCTCCACCCTTCCCTCTCTTCCCCTCCACCCTCCTCCACCCTTCCCCCCCCTTCCCCCCCCCACCCCCTTCATAAAGACCCACGGCTCGCTGGTCTCCTGAAGGTGTTACCGCAGGAGGAGCAGCTGAAGGCGCTGGGATTGTCCACGCGCGCAAGTGACTACCGGTCGCTCTTCCTGGACTGGAGGGAAGGAGGGAGGGAGGGAGGGCGAGGAGAGGGAGGAGAGGGAAGGACGGAGGGTTGGAGGGAAGGAGGGAGGGTGGAGGAAGGAGAGAGGGGTGGAGGGAGGTGGGAGGAAGGAGGGAGGGGGGAGGGAAGGAGGGAGGGAAGGAGGGAGGGTGGGAGGAAGAAGGGAGGGTGGGAGGGAAGGTGGATGGGTGGGAGGGAAGGAGGGAGGGTGGGAGGGACAGAGGGAAGGAGGGAGGGAGGGGGGAAGAAGGGAGGGTGGAGGTGGAGGGGGAGTGAGGGTGGGAGGGAAGGAGGGAAGGAGGGAGGGTGGAAGGGAAGGAGGGAGGGTGGGAGGGAGGGAGGGAAGGAGGGAGGGAGGGAGGGAAGAGGGAGGGTGTTAGGGTGTTAGGAGGAGGGGGTAGGGAAGAGGGTGATTGGTGGGTGCTAGGGAGGGAGGGAAGGAAGGGAGAGGGAGGGAGGTGAGAGGGTTGGTGGGTAGGTGTTATGGATGGAGGGACGGAGGGAAGGAGGGAGGGAGGGAAGAAGAGTTAGAGATAGATAGATAGATAGGCAAATAGGTAAATATAGAGTGAGCGAGGAAGGAAAGAGAGTTAGAGAGTTAGAGAGAGAGAGAGAGAGAGAGAGAGGAGAGAGAAGAGAGAGAGAGAGAGAGAGTTAGAGAGAAGAGAGAGAGGAGAGAGAGAGAGAGAGAGAGAGTTAGAGAGAGAGAGAGGCAGATGTAGATAGATAGAGAGAGAGAGAGAGAGAAATACACAAAGATGGATAGATAGATACAGTAGACAAACGAACAGATAGAGATCGAATGATAGACAGACAGACAGATACACAGATAGGCAGACAGATAGACAAATAGATAGATAGACAGACAAACAGACAGACAGATAGAGAAGCAGATAGACAGATAGATAGATAGGCAAAAAGAGATATATACAGATATATAGATAGGCAAAAAGACAGATAGACAGCTAGATATAGAAATAGATAGACAGATAGTCAGATAGATAGGGCAAATAGACAGACAGACAGACATATATGTAGGCAGAAAGACAGACAATGAGATAGATATGTAAGCAGAAAGACAGTTAGACAGATAGAAAAATAATTATGTGTAGAAGTTTGGAAGTATAGAAAAATAGACAGAGAGAAAAATAATTATCTGCGTAGAAATATGGACGCATAGAAAAATAGACAGACAGAAAAATAATTATCTGTGTAGAAATATGAACGTATAGAAAAATAGACAGAGAGAAAAAATATTAATCTGTGTAGAAATATGGACGTATAGGAAAATAGACAGGTACAAAAATAATTATCTGCGTAGAAATATGAACGTATAGGAAAATAGACAGAGAGAAAAATAATTATCTGCGTAGAAATATGGACGTATAGAAAAATAGACAGACAGAAAAATAATTATCTGCGTAGAAATATGAACGTATAGGAAAATAGACAGAGGAAAAATATTAATCTGTGTAGAAATATGACGTTTAGGAAAATAGACAGATACAAAAATAATTATCTGCGTAGAAATATGGACGTATAGGAAAATAGACGAGAGAAAAAATAATTATCTGCGTAGAAATATGGACGTATAGGAAAATAGACAGACAGAAAAATAATCATCTGCGTAGAAATATGAACGTATAGGAAAATAGACAGACAGAAAAAATATTAATCTGTGTAGAAGTATGGACGTATAGAAAAATAGACAGACAAAAAAAAAATATTAATCTGTGTAGAAATATGAACGTATAGGAAAATAGACAGGTACAAAAATAATTATCTGCGTAGAAATATGGACGTATAGAAAAATAGACAGACAGAAAAATATTAATCTGTGTAGAAATATGGACGTATAGGAAAATAGACAGACAGAAAAATAATCTGTGTAGAAATATGGACGTATAGAAAAAATAGACAGATACAAAAATAATTATCTGCGTAGAAATATGAACGCATAGAAAATAGACAGATACAAAAATAATTATCTGTGTAGAAATATGGACGTATAAAAAAAATAGACAGATACAAAAATAATTATCTGCGTAGAAATATGGCCGCTGGGTTGGTAAAAGGCGTCCTACAGAGCAGAAGGATGTAGCTGGCCAAGTTCCTTCCTCCTAAGGCTAGTGGACATCTATGGGGGGGGGGGGGGGGGACTCCTTTCCTTGAGTCATAAATTCCTACTTACAGATGTTGAAGAAAGCGGTTGCATAAGTTGGTTGCAGGCTCTCTCTCTTTCTCTCGTTCTCACTCTCTCTCTCTCTCTCTCTCTCTCTCGTTCTAACTCTCTCTTCACTCTCTCTCTCTTTCTCTCTTGTTCTCTCTCTCTCTCTCTCTCTCTCTCTTCTCGTTCTCATTCTCTTTCACTCTTTCTCTTTCTCTCCTCTATCTCTCTCTTTTTGTTCTCTCTCTCTCCTTCTTTCTCTCTCTCTCTCTTCTCTCTCTCTCGTTCTTACTCTCTTTCTCTCTCTCTCTCTCTCTCCCCCCTCTCTCTCTCTATCTCCTCAGTTGCATGGACCTAAGAGAGAAAAAGTTAATCATTCCTTAATGCAACTTAAATTATGGAAAAAAGACGTAATCCGAATGAAGATAAAGATAAAGTCTTGCATATACACAAATTTCAGACAAACACCACACCACACAAACACACACACATACAAACACACAACAAACACCCACACACACACACACACACACACACACACACACAACACACACACACACACACACACACAAACACACACACAACACACACGTACACACAAACACACAAACACACCCACACACACAAACACACACACACATACACACACCCGACCACACACACCACACACACACGTCACACGCACACAACCACAACAACACCACCACACAAACAACACACACAACACAAAACACACACGCACACGGACACACAACACGTGCACACGGACACGCGCAGGTCAACACTCCAGCCCCAGGTTTATTGTTGGCGAATATACCACGTGGTCGTCGGAGTCTTGACCGTGTCGCCTTTGTGTGGGAGGAAGACAGACACCTGCCGTCTCCAGGTGAAACTTACAGGTGGTGTGGGGGAGGGGGGGGAGGGTGAGGAAGAGGTGGAGGGGTGAGGGAGGAGAGGGATAAGGGGGGAGGAAGAGGCAGGGAGGGGGGAGAGAGGAGGGAAGGAGGAAGTGACAGCTAGGGAGGGAGGAAGGAGGTGAGAGGAGGAGGGAGGAGGAGGTTGGGAGGAGGGAGAGGGAGGGTAAGGTGGGAGGAGGCGGCGGGAGGGAGGGGGAGGGAGTGAGGGAGGTGGAAGCGAGGGAGAGTGGAGGGAAGCGGGCAGGAGGGGGAGGAGCGGAGGGAGGAGAGGCAGGAGGGATGTGGAGGGGAGAAGAGGGAGTGGAGGAGGAGGTGGAGGGAGACGGGGAGAAGGCGGTAGAGGNGGAGATAGAGAGAGAGAGAGAAAGGGGAGGAGAGAAGAAGAAGAGAGAAGGTGGGAAAAGAGGAATAGAGCGTAGAGACGAGAGATGAGAGAGAGAGAGAGAGAGTAAGAGAGAGAGAGAGAGGAGAGACAGAGAGACAGATGAGAGGACAGAGAGACAGAGAGACAGAGAGAGAGAAGAACGAGAGAGAGAGAGAGAGAAGCAAGAGAGAGATGAGAGAGACAGAGAGACAGAGACAGAGAGAGATCAGAGAGAGAGAGAGATAGAGAGAGAGAGCGAGAAGATAGAGAGAGAGAGAGAGCAGAGAGAGAGAGGAGAGGGAGGGAGGGAGGGAGGGAGGGAGGAAGAGGAGAGAGCGAGATACCAATTCAATCGCTGAGACTTTATTGTCATTATAAGTGCGATCATCATTAATATCATCAGTATTAGCATTACTAGTATTCCTATTATCGTTGCTATTACTATCATCATCATCATCATTATTATTATCATTATTTTTATTATTATCATTATTATTATCATTATTATTATTATTATTATTATTATTAATTATTATTATTTTATTACTATTACTATATTATATCATTATATCATTATTAATTCATCTATTATTATTAATATTATTATCATTATTGCTATCATTATCTTTATCATCACCATCATTATTATTACCATTATCATCATTTGTTATTCTTATTCTTATTATCATTAGTATCATCATTATTATTACCATTAAAGTTATTCTCATTATCATCATTTGTTATTATTATCATTATCATTTTCATTATTATTATCGTCATCATTCTACCATTACCATGGTTACTATCATTACCATAGTTATTATAATAAAAACAATAATAATCTCATTACCATCACCATTTTATTCATTAACGTATTTTCCTCTCCTTAACTAAAATAATAACAACACATATCACAATTAGCTCTTCTCTATTTTAATCTATGCTATAACGATCACAATAACTGTATAAATGAAACCGACTGTATGGATCCATTTTAGCATAACAATATCAGTTATAATTTTTTGGCAGTATAAACTTTCTTGTGGGTCAGTATAAACTTTCTGCAAGTACAATCTTTTAATCGCTCATTATCGTCTGTTCGGTGAGCATTAACTTTTCGATCAGCATATTCGTTTCGTTTCGACCAGTATATTCTTTTACATTGTTTTCGTCTATTTCTTTCGTAGGTTTAGTCTTCTTAGTCAGTATAAGCTTTTTGGCAACTCATTACTTTTTAGTCTGTATAATCTTTTCGCAAATATAATTTCCTTTCGGTCAGCATAATGCATTTTTCGGTCAAAATAACCTTTACGATTAGTACAATATTTTCGTTCACCAATCTTCGTTTTCTCTTTACTGATTCCTCTTCCGTCCTCTCCGCCTTTTCTGAGAGGAAAACAAAGACGACGAGGAAGAAAACCAGCATTAACTTAGGAGAGGAGGAGGAGGAAGAGGAGGAGCAGGAGGAGGAGGAGAAAGAAAGAGCAGGAGGAGGAGGAGAGCGGGGAAGGACAGGGGAGACGTAGACAGCCACCAGTAT
>NW_020869308.1:1443330-1445340 GCF_003789085.1 Penaeus vannamei | reverse complement strand
AGGGGGAGGGGAAAGGGGAGGGAAAAGGAAGGGGGGGGAAGGGATTTTTACTTTTCAAGGGGGGGAGCGGGCTAGTGTCCCTGAACTGGGTTTGAGGGTCAGTCACTTCGCTCAGTAGTTACCCAGCGTTTCGGCCGATGTTGGAGTCCCTCCTGCGCCTTCTCCTACCCCAAGATACCTTCCTTCCTCCCTCTCTCTGACTTCCGGTGAGACAAATGCCCCCACCACCCCACCTCTTCCCCCTTCTCCAATTCCGACACTTGGTGCTGTCAGCAATCACGTCTTCACCTCAGAGCCATTGCTTTAGTTTCGGGCACCCGCACTTCCTCATTAACCCTTCGCCCAATACCAACCCTTCCCTTACCTAGAGTGTGTGGGTAAGCCTTCCTACCCATCGGCTCCCCTTCTCCGTCTCCCCCTCTCCCTACTATAATGAAAAACACCAAATGATAATGAAAGAAGATAATAAGAGATAATAAAGATAGTAGATAACAAACAATAATAATGAAAATAAATATCATAATGATAATGATAGAACAATAACAAAACATAATAACTTGATAATAATATAAATAATAATAATAATAATGAATAATAATAATAAAAAATATAATAAAATAAGAATATAAATAGAAAAGAATAATAGTAATGACAAAAATAATGAATATAAATGATAAGAAAAGGGATAATATATTATTGATAATGATAATAAAAAACAAAATAAAATGATAAATGAAATATTAACACTAAATAATAATAAAATGATAATATTATAATAAGAACTAGACATAAAGCAACAATATGGTAATGATGATCAATGATATTAACCAAATGATAAGTAAAATTTCATAAAATGATAAAACAAGTAATGTTAATAATTCTGTATAACGAGAGCGAGAGCAATAATAAATAAGATGATGATAAGATAATGAGATAATGATAACAGACAACAAAGATAATTTACTAAGTGATACAGCTAACATAATATTAATTATGATGATAATCAACATTTATGAAATGTTCAAGATAACAGGACTAATAGAGTCTGAAACATTCAATTACATCATGAAATAATAACAACAGCCATAATCAGATATAATTACGTTAAACCTAAATAGAACAAGTTAACAACAAGGCAATAACAATAACAATAATGAGACCTAACACTAATCATTTACACGTCTATTACATTCCACCTTCATTCCGATCGTTAATGTAATTTGCCGCATCGTTAGTCAAAGTCTTATTACAACTATTATTACCTTTGATATAATTCGCAAATAAGGTCATTTCGCAATACAAAATGGCGTTCGTATAACAAGGTTCGGATAACAAATAACAGGCAGACACGCATTCGGATACTGGCGAGCGCCTACTTACTCTTGTCTCGTAAATTATGGAGAACAGGATGTTTCTCTCTCTCTCTCCTCTCTCTCTCTCTCTCTTTCTCTCGTCTCTCCTCTCTTCTCTCTCCTCATTCTCTCTTTCTCTCTCTATCTCTGTCCCTGCCTTTGTCTCTGTTTCATCGTCTCTCTGTTCGCTCAATATCATTTCTCTTTTTCTCTCTATCTCCCATCACTGTTATCCCCTCTCTCTCTCTCTCTCTCTCTCTCTCTCTCTCTCTCTCCTCTCTTCTCTCTCTCTCTCTCTCTCTCTTCTCCTCTCTCTCTGTCAATATCCTCTCTCTATCTTTCTCTCTTCGCTCCTCTCTTCTCTATCTCCCTCTCTCTTTTTCTTCCTTCCTCCCTTTCCCTCTATAGCTAGACCAATGAATCATCGCTCACGCCTAATTACAAATAAGCCTTCGGTAGTTTATGTCTCTCTCTCCGTTTATTTACAGTCTTTGTGAACACTTAGGAAATAAATCACTGATGAGATAGGGTTAGATTAAGGTAGGAAGGGGGGAAGGGGGAAGGGGGAAGGGGAAGGGAGAGGGAAGGGACATGGGGGGGGGGAGAAGAGGAGGAAGTAGGAGGAGAGAAGGAGGGAGGAAGAGATGTCCTATAAGGA
>NW_020869308.1:1435830-1438330 GCF_003789085.1 Penaeus vannamei | reverse complement strand
CCTTCTCTTCCCTTCCTCCTGTCCCTTTTCTTCCTCCCTTCCTGCTGCTTTCTCCCCCATCCCTTCCCCCCATTCCTGCCCATTCCTTTCCTCCCTCCTCGGTCCTCTCCTTCCCCCCTTCCTCCCCCTTTCCTTTCCTGCTCCTTCCCCTCTTCCTGCTCCTTCCCTTCCCCCCTCCCCCACCTTTTCTGCCCCTTTACCCCCTTCCTATCCCTTCCCTTCCCCTACCCTTTCCTCTAATCTTTTTACTCTCACTTCCTCCTTTTTTTCCCCTATCTCGTTTCTTGTTTTCAGTCTTATTTGGTCTCTCTCCTTCTTTCCTTAATCCTCCTTCTCTGTCTTTCTTTATCTCCCTCCCTTCCTCCCCCCCTCTCTTTTAATTAACCATGAAAACGTAGGGGCGGAAACAATCAAAGATAAGACACAATGAAAAAGAAGAGGAATATATAGAGAAAGAGAATTAACAGAACAATAAAGTGCGATAATTAGCAAAACAATGAAAGGGAGGAAAAAAATAAGATAAACATCAAGAAAAGTGACTGAAGAACTTATTTTCTGAAGACTTTCTTAAGAACGAAAGAAACGTTATTTACAAAGGAAAGAAAAAAGTACAAGGGAAAAAAGACATTATGAAGGGGTGGGGATGAAATGCACATAATAATGTATATTGACAATTGATAACTAGACCAGATAAATCTAGAAAGTAGGAGAATTTAAAAAAATGATAGGGATATAAACATAAACAAGAAGAGTGAATATGAAAAAAGATGATTATGATGATGAATATGATAATAGTAATGATTGTAATAATGACTAAGACGATGCTAACAATGACAATAGTAACGATGATAATAAAGATAATACTTATAATTATCATAATGATGATAGTAATGATGATGATAATAGTATGAATAATAAAATTCAAAATAGCAATAACGATAATGATAATGATAATAGTAAGGATAATAATAAAACTGAAAATGGCATTGATGATAAAAAAACAAAACAACATCAACAACAACATAACAATTACGATAATGATAATGATAATACTAAGGATAATAATAAAACTGAAAATAGTATTGATGATAAAAAAAAAATACAAAAAACAACAACATAACAAATATACCCACAACAGCGCCCGGCTAACTAGACCCCCCCTCCCCCCCACCCCCACCCCCACCCCCACCCCCGGTCGGCGATTCCTCCTCCACGGGCCGAGATCGCGAAGGAAGACGCGGCAACAGCGCTTTCCAGCCCGCTTCGGCCCCTTTAAATCCCGCCGTAACAATTATACCATCGGGAAGGGGCAAGAATTCGCGGTAGTTATGGGCAGTTAACAAGTTGTTACTTATGAGGCGGCGTCTGTGAAGTGACTGCCACGTTGCCAGCTCGGGCGATGATGAAGCCATTATTGCGGTGGGGGGTCCGGGGGTTGGGGGGGTGGGGGGGAGGGCGACGGGGTGGGGGGGGTCGACGGGGTAGGGGGGGGGTCGACGGAGTGGGGGGGGGTCGACGGGTGGGGGTGGGGGTCGACGGAGTGTGGGGGGGGGTCGACGGGGTGTGGGGGGAGGGTTGCCGGGCGGGGGAGGGGGGGGCAATTGGGTTGTTTCGGAGGGTGGGAAGTTCGATGCACTTCTCTTTCGTACATTTCATATTTATTTTTTTTATTTTCTTCTCCATTATAATTTTATACATATTTTATACATATTTTTTTTTAATATTTATTTTTTCGTATTTACTTCCTTCTCACTTCTAATTTCGTACTTATTTATTTTTCCTTCTCCCTTCTAATTTTACTTTTTCTTCTTCTCCCTTCTTTATTTCTGTCTTCTTTCGTCCTCATCCAGACACCCTCTTTCTCCACGCCTTTTGTTATTTTCCTCTCTTCCTCAATTATTCTTGTCTCTCTTCTCCTTTCGTTCCCCTCTTCCTATTTTGACCTAGCAAGAAACAGCAGTAGTATTAATATGCTCTTGGTAATACTTGCGTTCGTGTAGATCATACCAACACCACGGTAAGGGATGATGAGGACTCTATTTGGGACGTCGACGAAGAAAGAGATACATAGGATGAGGGAGAGAGAGGGGAGGGACAGAAAGAGAGAGAGAGAGAGAGAGAGAGAGAGAGAGAGAGAGAGAGAGAGAGAGAGAGAGAGAGAGAGAGAGAGAGAGAGAGAGAGAGAGAGAGCGAGAGAGAGAGAGGGATATAGATAGATGATGGATAGAGAGAGAGCGAGATAGATAGATAGATGGATAGAGAGAGAGAGAGAGAGAGAGAGAGAGAGAGAGAGAGAGAGAGAGAGAGAGAGAGAGGAGAGAGAGAGAGAGAGAGAGAGAGAGAGCGAGAGAATGAAAGCGAAGAGAGAGAGCGAGATAGATTGATGGATAGAGAGAGAGCGAGATAGATAGATAGATGGAAGAGAGAGAGAGAGAGAGAGAGAGAGAGAGAGAGAGAGAGAGAGAGAGAGAGAGAGAGAGAGAAGAGAGAGAGAGAGAGA
>NW_020869308.1:1408330-1410830 GCF_003789085.1 Penaeus vannamei | reverse complement strand
CCCCCCACACACTCAAACACAAACACACACACACAATACACACAAACAACCCCCCCCTCCACACACACACACACACATACACCCCCCCCCACTCAAACACACTCACACGCACACGCACTTCTCGACTAAGATCGTACACACCATTGCAACAGGAACGACGAAGGGAAGGGCAAGAAAACGCACGAAGCAATAGCGAAAAGGCCTTCGGCATATTCGTGTGTTTTCTTGCCCTTCCCTTCGTTGTTCTTGTTGCAATCTGTTCATCATGAATTCCAAACGTACACACCATATACATACCAATTCCATACCAAATCTCTCCATACATACCCCTAGACGTTACTCCATGTCCACCGCGCCCTACAGACCTGAAAATAACGTAAAGGAAACGCCTATATCTGTGCGCCGCTTCGTGTTAGCTAACGAGGCAGTTGGAGAGTTCAAAGAGACAGAGATATTTTTACGTATATCGCCTTTTTTCCGCCCACAAGTAACGCACGAAGACCTCTTTCACGCCCGCGGCAGGGAGATAACGCCCGCCAGGTGATTCCTCAGCCCAATATTCTTCTCCGGTCTTTGATGTTGGAGGCTTCTCTGCGAGGCAAAAGGGCCTGCGAACGGGGCTTCAGGGGGTCTTTCTCCTTCTCTTATTTGCGTCTCTCTTTTGCTTCTTTTCTTTCCTTTTCTCTTTGTTTCGTTCTCTGGGTTTGGCTTATTAAAAAAAAATATATATATATATTGCTCTTTTTTTTCTTCTCTGCTTTTAGTCTTTTTCACTCTTCTCTCTCTCTGTGTCTTCTTTCCTATCTTCCTTTCTTCTCTTTCCTTCCTTCCTTTCACTCGTTTTACCTTTCACCTTTTTCCCTTCCTTTCTTCATCTCTTCTCCTTCCTCTCTCCCTCCCTCTATCCCTCCTTTCCTCCTCCCTCTCTCCCCCTTCCTCCCTCTTTCCTTCCCTCCCTCCCTTTCTCCCTTCCTCCCTCCTCCTCCCTTCCCTCCTCCTTCCCTCCCATCCTCAGAAGATGCGGGCGCTGTCTAAAACATGAATGTATATATATATCACCCTCTCGAGATTCGTGATTGCAAAAATAGATGAAAAACAGCTATTACCCCCACCCCCCCACCCCAACCCCACCCCACAAAAAATGTACGTTGAGGTTAAGAGAGAGACCAAGAGGAGTAGGGGTGCTGGGTGGGGTGGGGGGCGAGAGGGGGAGAGGGAAGCGAGGGGGAGCGTGTTATCAGCTTTTACGGGGGTAAGGGGAAGGGGGCAGAAAGGGGAGGAGGGGAGGGGGCGTAAGTGGTGTAATAAAGAAGGCTTATTTCTTGAAGGAAGACTTAGGTGTTTTGCTAGAGAAGCAAGCCAAAAGGGATCTGGCCTGAGGTTTAAACTGAGGTGGTGGAAGGTGCTTGTGGTGGTGGTGGGGGAGAGAGAGAGAGAGAGAGAGAGAGAGAGAGAGAGAGAGAGAGAGAGAGAGAGAGAGAGAGAGAGAGAGAGAGAGAGAGAGAGAGAGAGAGAGAGAGAGAGAGAGAGAAGAGAGAGAGAGAGAGAGAGAGAGAGAGAGAGAGAGAGGAGAGAGAGAGAGAGAGAGAGAGAGAGAGAGAGAGAGAGAGAGAGAGAGAGAGAGAGAGAGAGAGAGAGAGAGAGAGAGAGAGAGAGAGAGAGAGAGAGAGAGAGAGAGAGAGAGAGAGAGAGAGAGAGAGAGAGAGAGAGAGAGAGGAAGAGAGAGAGAGAGAGAGAGAGAGAGAGAGAGAGAGAGAGAGGAGAGAGAGAGAGAGAGAGAGAGAGAGAGAGAGAGAGAGAGAGAGAGAGAGAGAGAGAGAGAAGAGAGAGAGAGAGAGAGAGAGAGAGAGAGAGAGAGAGAGAGAGGAGAGAGAGAGAGAAGAGAGAGAGAGAGAGAGAGGAGAGAGAGAGAGAGAGAGAGAGAGAGAGAGAGAGAGAGGAGAGAAAGAGAGAGAGAGAGAGAGAGAGAGAGAGAGAGAGAGAGAGAGAGAGAGAGAGAGAGAGAAGAGAGAGAGAAGAGAGAGAGAGAGAGAGAGAGAGAAGAGTGAGGAGGGAGAGGGGGGGGGGGGGGGGGGGAGGAAGGGGTACAAGGAGGAGGGTTGTTGTGGTGTGGAGGGGTTGGGGAGGGAGGGATAGGGGGATGGGGATGTAGGAAGAATATGAGGGGAAGGAAGTGGAAAGGAGGATGAGGAGGGGGAAGTGAATATGAAGGGAGGAGGAGTGAGAGAGGCGGCTGCTGTGGATGAAGAGAAGGAAAAGAAGAGTGAGGGGAAAGAGAAATAGAGTAGATTAGGGAAAAATGGGAGAGAGAAAGGAAGAAGAGAATAGGGAAAGGAGAGATGGGATACAGGATGGAGGCAATGAGATGGGAGGGCGAGAGAGGAGAAGGGAGAAAGCGGTGGAAAGGAGAGGGAGAAGAAAAGAGAAAAAAAGGAAGGAAGAGAAAGAAAAAAAGGGAAAGAGGAGAGAATAATTTCAGGAAGAGAGGCCCCCCCGGGAA
>NW_020869308.1:1391169-1393669 GCF_003789085.1 Penaeus vannamei | reverse complement strand
AGTGCTAGAAGGTTCAGTTACATTTTCTAGCAATAACACTGACTTCACTGAAATAAAATATTTGGCTAAATAACGTACATAGTGCCAAGTAATCAAGTTTATCCATGATACACTAAATAGATAAAATAAATGTACTTTGAAAAATTGAAAATACATGTATATGGGTATCACATCACTTCTGTCGTATACAGAAATTACCCGAGGCCTCCCTCTATATAAAGAATGCGGTTTTTTTAGATACGGTTAGACCTTCAAGTGTATTCTCTTAATCTTAACGTTGTGGATGCACTAAGTTCGGACAAATTGAATATCATATTCTTGAACAGGACAAAAAAGTTGTTGCAGTCGGTACAAGAAATAATATGCATAATGAAATAAAATGATCACAAAAAGCACTGCTTGCTGCTTCCAAGATGAAGACAATGTTTCCTGGGGGTGTTCAGGGGCAGAACCTCTCATCAACCCTCCCCTCGGGCAGTGCCTGAAGGGTATTCCCACTCACAGCAACTTGACCTGATGAATAAATTTTGCAACATGGAGTTGGCAACTTAATCTCTGGGGAGTGTGTCAGTGCTGTAAAGAATTACCATGTATTCTATGTTTGAATGTTCAGTAAAACAAACAAAAAAACAAACTTGAGATGAAAAACTGATAAAAACACCAGAATAAAAATACTACACAGTGCACACTCAAGATCTTGTTGAAAAGTGCCGCACTTTCAATACTGGCATGTGTCAGCCATGGCCACAGCCCAAAGACTAAAACTTAAAAAAAAATAAAAAAAATCTGATAATAAAAGCACGTTTCTCTGAGTTTAAAACTTGAAAAAGGATTCCAATTAAAATAAAACTTTTGTTATTTCATGACTATTCAAGTGTCCTTTTTCTCTCTCTCTTTGTGTTTATCAACTTGTAAAAGTAATACCACATATGAAAAGTGTCTTATCCTTGGTCATTCTGATCCTTAAATGCAAAAATTTTCTTGGTAATACATGACTGTGGGAAACTGAAACTATGCCATTTCAAGGTCTTGACAAATTCAACCAAAAAATAGCCTACAGCCGCACGTTTAATGGCCTTAGCCCCAGGAATTCTTAGACACAAAACATCTCAAACGGCTTTTCAATATACTTTCCATTCTGGGTTGCACAGCGTTGGCATTCCATTTTAGTTCTTATCAACGTGGCAGAATCAAGCAATAAATGTTTTGGCGAAAGTGGAGATCCAACAAATTACATCAAAAATTCTTTTACACAAAGCTCTATCCGGCAAACCATCTGGACATATCCCCTAACCTGTTATCAATGCATGAGATCTCTTGGCTAAAGTTGTACTTGAGCCAAATAATAACTGCGAGGTAATGTATAGCATATCCATGAGAATAAACATTCATTCTTTCTAAAATATAAGCTTACTTCTCATACCTGCCAACTACCGCAGTTTCCCGCGCCTCAGATGTAAACAAACAGAAACTGTTGTATTTGGGTTTCTTAGAAATCATATCTAATTTTGGGATTATTTGGCAATATAACAAACTGTGGTATAAGAATTTAAGGATTCAAATTGGTATTAGTATGTTTTTTTTTTTAAAGAACTTTGTTAGGTAATATTTTCTGAAGTATTATCTTCGCAACGTTCCGAGAACCAGTAACGTTTATTCTAGCAGACGACAAAACCAGTTCTCAAACGTGAGATGAATCGTAATTACAAGCACAAATTACCCAATTTACACTAGTAGACTGGCATTTCTTACAAATATAATATCAACGAGTGATGCGTAAAAGAACGAACGAAATGCCTGCCGGTGTAAAGGTGACTCGCCCCCCCGGGAGAAATAAAGATGCTAAAATAACTCCCGTAGTCGAGAGGTTGCGTCATTGCGTGAAAATCAGCTGTAGAAATGGTTAAGGATAAGGCATAGCGTGAGTGTCTCTCGCTCGCCCCTAAGGGAACACGGGAAGCTCAAGGTAAGTCGACTCGTCACGTACGGGAGGGCCTTGGCTTTTGTAGACACGACATGTCATTTTGCATCGCCAGTAACAGAAAAGGAAAAAAAAGTCATAGAGGCCGGTCCTAACTGGATTCGTCGGGCAGGTACGCATGTATAATTAATTGTAATCTGCAAGAGACGGATTTAGTGTCTTAGGAATGTGATATCACGAAACAGTTTCCAGTAACGATGATGCATAAACGTTCTTAATGACTACATATACTTAAGTCTGAAGCCAACTTTAATTGCGGTGCGAATTCCTTTATAAATTTAGATCGGTCAGATATTGGCAGTGCTGCAAATGGGACCAAGACATAAGATAGTACAAGTGCAAGAGAAACAAGAGGAGTAAGTATAATGCTATTTCATGCCATTTACTTGAAACATCTGATTACCGCTTTTTGATTTAAATGCGTAAGCTCCATTGTCAGTGTAGAATATTGCACTTTGACCTGTAATACTTATTGAGAATAATGGAAGGAATGTCTAGCTGTAATAAATAACTAAAGGC
>NW_020869308.1:1366169-1386169 GCF_003789085.1 Penaeus vannamei | reverse complement strand
ACCGTAACACCAAACAGAGAACACCATACCACATCACGTCGTGTCCTGTCACGCCACGCCACATCACCTACCACACCACGCCGTATCCTGTCACTCTACACCACATCATACCACATCACGTACCACACCACGCCACATCACGTACACCACCACGCCACTTCACGTACCACACCACACCACATCACGTACCACACCACGCCACATCACGTACCACACCACGCCACATCACATACCACACATGCACATCAATATCAAATACCACAACAGCCACATCACGTACCACACTACACCACATTACATACCCACCATGCCACATATCAGATACCACACCACATCCGCATACTCGCCACATCACATAGATACCACTCCACATTACATACTACACCACGCCTACATTACATACACACCATGCACATATCAGATACCACACCGCATCCATTACCACGCCACCATCACTTACCACACCACGCACATACATACTACACCATGCCACATACATACCACACCACGCCACACTATATCAGATACCGCACCACATCCCATACCACGCCACATCACAGAAACGAAACACACTTCACGGCTGGAGGGAGGCGCCGGACGCAGGAGCAGAGCCCCTAAAAGCCGGATGGCTGAGGCAACCCTTCCCCTCGCTCAGAATTCCAAGTTTCAGTTCATTCGCAGAATTTTCGCTCTCAACGTTTTCCCCGCTTCCCCTTTCTCTTTGTGAGTCTGTGTCTACGCGTACGTATCTGTCTGTCCCCTCTCTACGTGACGGTCTCTGGCTGATTTCTCTCTGTCTCTGTCTGTCTGTCTCTCTCTCTGTCTCTCTGTCTCTCTTCTCTCTGTCTCTCAGTCTCTCTCCTCTCTCTTCTCTCTCTCTCTCTCTCTCTCTCTCTCTTCTCTCTCTCTTCTCTCTCCCTCTCTCTCTCTCTCTCCTCTCTCTCTCTCTCTCTCTCTCTCTCTCCAGCTCGTTCGCTCGCTCGCTCCGTTTTTCCCTCTCTTTCTTGCTCCCACTGTCCCGCCATATATCCTCCCGTTCACCTTCACTTTCTGTCTGGTTTTATCATTTCTCATTCCAAGTCCCGTTTTAGGGGATATCAAACCTCATCACCCAGGAGAGTGTCGGCGGTGTTCACTTTAATATTGTGTAACATTTGTATGGCAGAAGATTCGTAAATTTTCATTGCCTAAAAAACGGCGAAAAGTTTGATTTGATTGTTGTCATGACGTCACAGATAAACATTTTGCTTGTGGGCGGAGTATTGATCGGTGAAAGTTTCTTAGTTTACGAAACGTAATTTTTGTTTAATGCGTTTGCACTCTCACCTTTGACAGCGGTTTCTTTAAAATTTTGCCAGGCCGACCAATGAATTTTCATGAGTACAGATGCAGAAATAAAGGCACATCTGTCTATATATCTGATAAATATACATTTAATCATCTATTTACAGGGTTGATATTCATGTCTAGCCAGATAAATATGCATATATTTATTTATGCATGTCAAGTATACGAACATTCTGTGGGTAGGGTCTCGCACAATTCTAACAAAGCGGCTGTGAGTCTACAGTTGTCTGATTGCTTTGTTCTCGGTTGTTTTCCCGACCGACTCACTGTCTATGCAGCAGTTTGTCCACGCACACGATCTGCCTTATTTGGTTACTGTACAGTGACTGGGCAACTGTCGGTTAGGAAGGCAGTATTATCTAGTCTACTGAGGTTACGCTCATAGCTATAACTTTTTGTGATTGTCTGTATTTTTTATATTTTATTAGTTATGTTAATTAAGAACATTTAGATATGTTTATCAAGCACTTTTCTCTGTTTCATTTGCCAGTATTTCTCTTCACATATATCATATAGGTTCCCAGTCCTGTTGAAAAAAAGAGATTTGCTAAAATGGATGAGGAGGTGTGTCCGATCCTCCTTTCCATCAAGGTCACCGAGTTTAATAGAGTTGCCAATATAAACCCCACGAAAGTTTCTCCCGCTGGTATCGAAAGGGTTGCAATAGCTTTGCGAGGCAAATGGGGGACGAGCTGTTCAAGGTCCCAGGCAAGCAGGTGGCGGGTCATTCAAGCGCTTATCGTGTTTCACTTTTTTGTTGTTACCAGATATCGCTTTAACAGGTTCTTGCGCTCAAAAAAAAAAAAGAAGAAAAAAAATCATAATTGCAGAGTGCGGTTCCTTGTTTACCATTATGTGTAGATAAAGTAACAGTGATGTAGTTGAGGAATCCTTTTCCACACATATGCAAATAACATTATTTTTATTTAATTTTACTGACAGAAAGAGGTGTTTCAATCATGATTTTAAGTAATTTAACTGAAACCCTGCATTTCAGATCGCTCTATTAGATGTTAGATTTTAGTGTATGAATTGCACAGGGATTACTCATGTCAATATTGATTAATATTGATATTTATTTATGACATATCGAAAAAGGGGGAAACAAAATGGAAAATTAAGCAATCTTATTTGTGATACACTCATTTCCAGTGTGAAGCAGATTTTAATATCAAATGTTGTAAGACTAGGTGTCCTTGAGGCACAGGAAAGTAAGGCGAATTATTCAAAGAAAGTCGTTTGGCGAATCATTGTCGAATTTCTAGACAGTTGCATAATTCGGAACTGATCTCAGAATGGGTGATATTAGACAGAGTAAGGAACTGCGATGTATTGTTTATATTTTACAATTCATAAGATTCCAAAGCACGGTCGATGAGAAAATGTTACTATGTGCCGGTGTTTGTATCATTTTCTGGTCGATGTTTTGATGTTACTTGGCATCATTTGTACTCCTTTAAAAGTGAAAGAAAGGAAAGGCATATAAGTGAAAGTAAGGAAAGGGAAATCTAATAATGTTGACAGACTGCAGCAAGAAAGCTTAATGACGCGCCTATTATCAGAGTATAAATCTAATCATGATTTATTACTGGTCCCAGACTTCTTTTACCCCGTTTACCAAAACTGGGAGCAGCGTATGTAATATACTGTATTTATTTCCTCAATTTCTCGGTTGATTCGGCTCCAGCAAACTTAAACACAGAGTAAATAACGGATCTTATTTATGAATTGTTTATGGCCAGGGTCGAGTTGATTAGGTTTTTGTGATCTAAAGTGAATGGTAGGTGCTCAGGTAGATGAAGATAAGAAGGGCAGATTTTAGGGGTAGATTATGGCAAAGGGAGAGTAGATTTGTAGCAAAGATTGGCAGATTAATATTATTTCATTTAAGAGTAAGGTAATTAAAGAGTAGGTAAATGAGAAAATTAAGGAAGATTTTAAGGTTCGAACAAAGGATTCTAGTAGAGAGGTGAGATTGATTAAATTAACTCTTCAAGGTTTTTGCTCTTTTCTTACCTTATTGGTTTGTCAGCAAGACTACGCAAAAAGAAAAAAATCAAGCCATAAGATAAATGAATTGAAAAAAAAAGTATAAATGGATTGCGACGAAGATTTGCAGATAGGTTAATATGAAAAAGCCCGGATGATGAGAGATTGATGGTCATCGTATTTGAAATATACCCACGGGATCACTATTTCATTATCACTTTTTTCTCACAAAGAACATTTAGTGTTATTGCTTATTATTGTTATCATTATCATTGCATATTATATTCTTATTATAATTGCTTATTATTGTTATTATATCACTGAAATTGAGAAATGCTATTATATAATGCTTGTCGAATGAAGATACCTGAAATAGTCATTTCTTTTATTTATCAGTTTTTTCTCTATAGAAAAAGGTTCTTTCTACAAATCTTTTCAGGTAGATTTATGTATTTTTGAACTCGCCAGGTGTTAGGATAAACTGGAGATTCTGAAAATAGACAAAATATGGTAATTCAGTCTATGTAGCCGGATGTAAACAAACCAGCGAGGAACTGACTCATAAAAATTGTCATTTGCCGAGGATTAGGTTAATCGTAGCAATTAGATGAATATACAGATGATAAATTGGGTAACTTTGGCCTTGTATCAATTTGAAGGTTGTTATTTATTTATTGAATTTCTTCACGTTGGCACACACACAAGCGTACGCATGTGTGTAGCGCACATTATATATATATATATATTATATATATATATATATATATATATATATATATATATATATATATATATCTGTATATATGTATACATTATATATATGTATTGTAAAGTGTAATATATATGTATATATATGTATATATATATTTATATATATATATAGATAGATAGATAGATAGTATATGATACACACACACACACACACACACACACACACACACACACAGACACACACACACTCACCCACACTCACTCACACTCACTCACACACAACACACACACACACACACACACACACACACACAACACACAGCACACACACACACACACACACACACTCACACACAACACTACACAACGCAACGACACACACACACGCAGACACACACACACGAAACACACACACACACACATCACACACCACACACACACACACCACACACACACACACACACTCACACACTCACCCACACTCACTCACACTCACCTCACACTCACACACACACACACACACACACACCACACACACACACACACACACACACATACACACACACACACACACACACACACACACACAGCAGTTCAGATATTTCAGGCCATTGCACACAAGGCATGACTCCTGTTATAAGTATTTTTCACTTAATTTTTCTCTAGTGATCATACTAAACCAGTGATGCGGGTTTGAAGGGTTGCAAAGGGGAAAGGCAAATAGACTGTGTGCATTTTTCAGCTGTAGTTAATTAATAGTCAATTAGTCCAAAAGATTTCCTGACGATATTATAATAAATGTGTGTGTGGTGTGTGTGTGTGTGTGTGTGTGTGTGTGTGTGTGTGTGGTGTGTGTGTGTGTGTGTGTGTGTGTGTGTGTGTGTGTGTGTGTGTGTATGCGAGCGCGAGTGCGTTTGTAGGCGCGCGTGCCTGCGTGCATGTGTATGAATTTATGTGTGTGCACGTACGTGTATGTATGAATGTGTATATGTGTTTGCGTGCGTGGGTGTATGTATGTATATGTGCACATACACTCACGCGTGCGTGTATCTGTAATTTGAACATGCATAGAGTTCTTTGTTACAAGTATAGAACAGGTGATAATGAGCATGAGTAACTCTACACAGCAAGGAAGGTAATTGATACGCCAATTATTTTTCTTGCTTTGTGAATCATTTCGTGCCTACTTTTCAATGTTCGAATATCTGAACACAATAAAATAGCTTCAAACGTATACGAATTCCCTGCCGAACCCTCACGTGGGCGGCGAAGAGTACCATGAAATCTCAACGTCTCGCGACTCCGTTTCGAACAGCGCTTCGCCCGAATGAAGCATCGCTCGACCCGCCGCCTCCTCCTCCTCCGGCCGCCAACTCGCTTCGACTTCGCTCTCTTGTTTACCGCATTCGTGGAGCCGGCCATTGAAGGGCTTGGTCGGGGCAGGCGGCACCACCCGTTATTTATTTATTTATTTTCAGATCAAATTCTGGTATGCTGTTGGCGAGTTTATTTTGTTGTTTTGTAGATGTTTTCTTGATTATATTTTTGTCATCACAATTGTTTCTGTAATAATGTGTGAAGTATTAATATTACTGTTATCAGAAGTCATGGTAGAAGTATTGATATGATTATCTTTATTGTCCAGATTTAACTATTTACATTTATGATAAAGTATATTTTTACAGACCTTGACCAAGAGGAAAATGTATAAAACATTGATACCGGAGTTGACACAAGCTTTTAAAGATTCACTATTGAGAGCAGTAGGGTACGCGTCCCTGCTTGTGTATCTATATCCATTTGTATAGTATGTATTTATTTTCGTATGTATGAATGTATGTTATGTGTGCATGTGTCAATGTTTATACGTCTATTTCTTTACATGTATTTATGTACATGAAGTATATACTTGTTATATGCTTTTCTCTGTATATCCGTTTATTTATCGTATATAATGCTTTTGACCCTCCAAGGATTTTAGGGAGTATTGTGAAAGTAAATGTAAGAAGGCCTCTAGTATTAGCTTAAAGGTTTTAGAAAACTATTTTATGTTTGTCCAATCCGTTGCAGATAAGAAAGATTAGACACACATTGCCTCTCACAAATGACGCAGATATGCAACCACAGTAATCTTAGGCGATTGTCATTCAGTCGTTTGCTGGAATGTTTGTATAAAAGGACACAAAGTAGTTTGTTGTCCTTTTTGTGCCTTTTACCAGTGAACTTTCTAGAGAAATATAAATTTTCGTAAACCAAAATTAGGTTGGTAATATCGATAGAGAAGCAACGCAATGTGCCGTCACTGGTTAGTACTTGCAGTGTTTACGTTTCGTCGTCATTGAGTCAGAGCTTGAGGTCAGGTGTCAGCAACTCTGCATCCGTCTTGCCAAACGTGCTGACTGACCCGAGAGTTGAAGACCAACAGGTGACGTCATCTTGCTTATTTTGTTTTCTGTTTTGTTCATTTTTTGCTGTGTGTAGAATGACTTATCTAAAAGCAGGACCTTCTGCGATTAGATTCTGAAGCATTTGGCACAATAGGAAATCGATTATTTTTGTCTCTGCTGATCTTGTTTTGGTTGCTTTAGATGCATTAGTTTTCATTGTCAGTTTGATCTGTCATTTCGCTAAAAGAGCCTTTTTTGTCCCTTTCCTTTCACTTTTGTCCTTTCACTTTTGTGAATGAAATACAAGCCATAAGTGTTGGTTTATTTTAGGAATAGATTGTAAGCGCATCGAAAAATTGGGCTTCACACTGAACATTGAATGATCAAATAATTTTTTTATAATGTATAAGGCTTTTTCTTTGTATCATCTACTGAACAGGAGTAATGTGTCTTACTTCCATATTTATTATTCATACTAATTTCAGAAAAAAACTCCCACAGAGAAGTACAGGCGGCCGATAAAGACACAAAGACCACCTTACCGAATGAAACCGTGGTAACTCTTTATATCAAGTGTGTGTTATTAGAAGGGTATTGAGAAATGTATATCCATCTTGTGCAGAAAGGGGGAGGAGGGAGGAAAGAGAAAGGTAAGACAAGGTCAGGCGTGTTAAGCAAACTCATCGGGAAAGATACAAGGTTATTTTTGATGGTTTATGTAACATTGGAATATACTCTGATGGAAGATTTGAGATGATTCAAGAAGTGAGTGGCAGTAGAAATAAGAGTGAGCGAATATGGCAGTGCAAGAGGTAGTGACGTAAGTTTTCGACTGCAATTCTTCCCCACAAGGTCGGTTTCTTAAGCTCTCGTATTGTTTATCCGCGCGTGTTACTTTCTTTACCGAAATGACCATAGTAATGTATGTACACACTTTATATATATATATATATATATATTATATATATATATATATATGTGTGTTATGTGTATGTGTATGTGTGTGTGTGTGTGTGTGTGTGTGTGTGTGTGTGTGTGTGTGTGTGTGTGTGTGTGTGTGTGTGTGTGTTGTGTGTTTATGTATGTTTTTTCTCTTGAAAGCCTAAATTTCAAAGACGATAATTCCATATGTCAGTATTGATGTCAGTATTATACTTAAATAGGATGTGAACCAGCCTTGATGAGTGGGTTGTTGATCTGCAGCGTGTGGCGCAACTTTCGTTCCCTTTCCTCACTGCATAGATTAAACGGCGAGGAAGACATAATAAAATGTCATGTTTTGCATGGCACACCTGTTTAATCAAAATAGACGCTTGCTTAATGAAGGCTGCGATTAGAGATTGGACCGGCGTCACTTTCCTTAGTCTGTGTCTTCCGCCCGGAGATGTGCGGATTTCTTAAGGATTCGGAACAGGTGTCGATTAAGAGGTACTAACACTCTTCTCTTTATAGCTGTAGTTGATTACAGGTGGTGTCAGTGATACACGGTGTGGCTGTTCTCTTTATTGCTAAGAGTTACAAGCACTGTTTATAGCGACACAAGAAATAGGATAACTGGCGGTGCGGGAGGTCAGGTCAGGAGTGACCAGCCCAGGCCCTGCTTCGGGCAGGGACCGTGAGAGAGTGAGTGAGTAAGTGAGTCAGAATGAGGGTCAGCTTGGATGACCTTATATACCCCTTGGCGGCGTGACTTCTGGGTTCAGCGAGGGCAGGCAGGGAGCGTGGGTTACCAGCACGCTGCCACGTGGTGACCATGCGGCCCCGTAGATATGAATGCATATGCTTGCAGTATGCTGCATTGCACCCTTTTATACCGCTCGGCGGTATAAAAAGGGTGACCTATCATCGTGACCCATCTGCTGGTCATCACGTCGCGTTCCTGTTCTCGGTCATCCTCGTGCATCTCCTCGTTGTCGGCCTCTTCATCTTGGTCCTTGGTGCATCCATCCGTTATCGACGTCCACACGTCCTCGAAGGTTTCGCCTAGGTCCTCCTTGACTTCGGTTCGTCCAGTCGTCCTCGTAGTCCTTATCCAGGTGGTACTCGGTGGCGTCATCGTCCACACGTCCTCGCAGATTCGTCCAGGTCCTTTTCGGCTGCGGCTCGTACCGACGTCCTCGTAGCCTGCGCGTCTGGGTCTACGGCGTCCTGGGCAGGGGCGTCCTTTCGTCTGAGGGCGTCTTACTCCTGCGCTGGGGAGCTCCTGGAGTTTAACCGATCTACGGGCGTCCAGGCAGGCGGCTTTTCATAGCATCATGGGGCCTGCTCTGACGAGTTCCTGGTTCTTCACTGGATCTACGGGAGTACTGACAGGCGGCGCCCGTCCACTTGATCTGGGCGGCTTAGTACCTGCAATTTCGCGAGTCCTCGTCCTTTGGCCTGCGGCGATCTTCTGGCGATGTTCGTCTCACGGCATTGCAAGGCGATCGTGCTGCAGTTAGATCTCCTTTGATGCCGCGTCGGATATACACGTCCATATATATACATTATGAACCAGTTTATACACGTAAGGGCCAAGATAGTAAGAGAAAAAGAAAACAACAGAGAGGGAGGGATGTTAATTAAGTGCTGTAGCCGTTATTTTTTGCTAATTTGCAGTTTTTAATGTGGTTATTTCATTTTTTTTTTTTCACTTTTGTATTTTTCAGGAAGAAAATAAATGAGGGAGAGGAGAGTAGCAGTTCTCACGAACTTGCTTGAGCTACTAACCATCTCAGATAGACATGAGAATAGATAAGGGAAATGACATCGGCATCCGCAAGGATAACTTGAACCGATTGTCATTTCATAGAAAAAAATATGTATTGTGCATCATTTCCACTAATCACGATCAGCAACGTCAACAAGGCAAAAAATAGCCTTGGACCATGACACAACAAATCCTATACATGAAGATTTGACTTAACAGTGTTCTGTTGAACTGCGTGGAAGAGTGTGTGAAATGATTGCGTGTATGTTTACTCATCACAGCAACATTGCGGGTAAAAGAGATAACCTGCAATTATGCACAACAAATCATATAATTGAAGATTTGACTTTACAGTGCCTGATTGCGTGAATGAGTGTGTGTATGTAATTATGAGTGTGAAGAGAAAGCGAGCTCACACGAAGATGGATCACAAACACGAATTTAACGTTCATCTTAGCAAATGTTATGAATTACTATGTCAATACAACAATTATTTCAATTACCCCAAGAATTCAACATTAAAATGAAATGCGACTTAACGTACGCAAATGAATGGTGACATGAAATTTCTTTTGCAAGCTTCCGCAATGCAAGCATCCCAGTTCAGAAATGTTTTTATGCTATCCCCGATTATTTAATCGTACTTACGGATGCAACAAAATCTGATACACTGAGGAAATAATATCTCGCTACGCATGTGAGAGCTAGTTTTCATCGACAGAGGGTCCCTTATGCCCAAATTATCTGAACGAATGAAGTGACTATATGAGACTCGAATTTTATCGTTAGTCTTACTCTACAATCTGTGAATGGCGCACGCAGATATCAACTACGAATCACACGATTGTCGGAATTTTCCGGACATGCCAGCGGTAAAGAAAGTGAGAAGGTGTTTACTAAGCCCTTAACCCTAGTCCCTTTATAATCAGACGTTAATACAGGTCACACCGACTCAATATGCCGAACGAATGAGTTATGCTTCAGTTTCATTATACTTACTCTCAAACGTCGGGTGCGTATATCTATTATTCATTACGAAACCCCATGCATTATTGCACGATGAAAGGGGAAGATTTTTACGCTTTATTCATTAAAATGAATTTAGAAATATTTGCGATCAAGCTATTATTCTTTGCACCAAGAATTGTCACCGAAATAGCGTTGAAGGCCTAATTACAGGTCCCTGCCCTCCACGACCGGATGAAAGGGAAGTGAGGTCAGCCGGGGTGGGGGTGTGGGTTAAGTTTACTACAAAAATTAAATGATATGCGCGTTCGTGAGTGCGAATACTGAAATCAGTAAAAGAATAAAATGAACCAAAGATTTCCAACAATGAGTGAAATTCAACAATCAATTAACGAAATACGTACAAGAAGAAGGAATACACAGAATTCGTAATCGCGAATTACAAAAAGAAAATTCTCAGCTTGAGAGAAAATCACGAACTTGAGTTGAATTTTGTTGTCGTTGAAACAATATAAATAAATCTCTAAATGCGAGAAAATTAATTATTTAAGAACGATATTTCATGTGTTTGCTCCAGACCTGACACATCCTGAGTGTCTCAGGTCCCGGTGAATTGACAGACTGTGAGCGTTGCCATTATGCTGTTAGATTTTCACTTAGCACTTTCCACCAGCAAAACCATCGTGGAACGGTTTGCTTAAACATATATGGGGAAGAAGAAAGGAAAAAAGAAAAGATTTGACCCATACATGTACTCACGTGGTTTTGTATCCTTGTTCTTCATATCATGCGAGCGGTCCTATGTTCTTCGAGTCTGCGTCCGGTTTCAAGCCCAAAGGTCGAAACAACCACCGTCTGCCACCAGCTATAATGGTCTCTCCTTGTTATAAAGAATCCCACTATACTGAAAGACATGGTCAGAGAAGCACACAATCTTTGTTGTTTCTTCAGTTTATTGAAGGTGTTCTTAACGGTGTTAGTTGGTAGCAAGGCAGGTATCTTGTCGGTTAGCTTCCACGGGTTGTCGGGGTGGTCGGGCGAGCTAGGGCGTTGGTACTGACCCCTTAGAGTGGTGAGTGAAGAGTGAGGGTGAGTTATGCCAGGTCGCTCCTAGGTCAGTTATGTCTTCTGACCCCTGGCGACCTCGAAGGCGACATCGTGCCGGACATTGTAGTTGTATATTTAGAACAGGCTGCCGGTACAAACATCCGGTACCAACAGCAGGTGTACGAATATGGTACGCCTTATTAGTAACTCCTTCTGTCGATTCTCTGGCTGACTCTTCTTATGACCCTTTTTTTCTTTTCCAGGATGGAGACGCAGGAGGATACGTCGGAGGATGAGATACAGGAGGCCTTCTTAAGGTAAGGGGAGAATTTGAAATTCATTTTGATATGCACGATTTGCAAGTGTTGGTTCGGAGGGGGGGGGGTATTAATAAATTAAAAAAAAGAGAGGATGCATCTTTTGGGAGAGAATAAAGTTCACCAAAGCGGCGTGCGGATGTTGTGCATAGCTTGGCAGGCAAAACCTATTAGACACGGATAGAACCCAAGTAAGGATCAGTCATTATTTTTCGTGTATAAATTGCCTTGCAGCAAGCTTTGATGATCGAAGAGTTATGGTTCTCCAGGGATTTGCATGATTTCTCCTGGCCTAAAATAGCAATAAATTTACCGCATTGCAACTACATATTCTTTCATAAACTGATCCAGGAATTGCAAGAGGTCGTTGGTACACGCGCACTTTCAGCCCGAGAACAGCGACCAGCTTGCAAGGCTTGGAAAGAGTTGATTCGAAAAACGAGTGGCAGTGGAGTACTACTGGAGCCCGTGTGTGTTATAGCACAATAAAATCGGGCTTTAGACTTTTTTCTGATGGGTCTGGGTAGCTTGGTGATAGTGGAGAGTTAAAAGGATACTGACGTGATTTTTTTTAACTGATAGTGATGTAAGACCGATAGTAGGGATTTAAACTGATAGTGACGTGTGAAACTGATAATGACGTATTAAACTTTAATTTGCGTATTTAACTCATGTTCTAAACTTCGTTCCATCGAATGAAATAATTCTGACAACGAAAATAGACTTTGATAAATTGAAATCATCAAATGTCTACTAATGATTGATTATAAATGCATGATGAAAATATTTGTTAATAGACATGCATGAAAAATATAAAGAAAAATTTTGCCTCCCCCTTCAGATTTTTTCATGTCCAGCGGGGATTTTGAAAACTGTTATCCTTATTCCAACAGCCCTTCTTTCCGCTATAATCCTTTGCGAATCGCGAAATGCTTTTTTGCGAACCCTAAGTAAAAAGGTCAATGAACCATCGGCCATCTTCCCTCCATCGAAATCTCATTTTTGTGTTTGTCTTTTCGCTTCGCTCGTTCCTTTTTTTCATATGTATTTTATTTGTTTTTAATGGATATATCATTACCATGATGGTGGTTTTTCATACGGATATGAGTGTGTGGTGTGTGTGTGTGTGTGTGTGTGTGTGTGTGTGTGTGTGTGTGTGTGTGTGGTTGTGTGTGTGTGTGTGTGTGTGTGTGTGTGTGTGCGTGCATGAGTGATTGTACGTTTTTTATTTGTTTTAAATTCTATTATACTGTATAATGGTGGAGAGATAATGAAGATATGGTAATTATACAATTATTAATACCATGAAGGGTGACTATTCTGCCTTTGCTTCTTTTTCTATTTTCTACGACTGCTGGTACTGCTATCATTACTACTACTATTCCGACTACTACAACTACTGACACATACTACTACCTGTTTCTACTACTAAATACCACTACTACTGCTACTACCACTAACACCACTGCCACTAATTACCAGTACTACATTACCTGACGCGATTACACTGTCATCGCCATCCTCTTCGCCACACTTAAGCCTAAAAGGACCGAGAAAAGCGGGACAAAGGACGAGAAGGAACCCCATTTCTGGCTTGTGGAACTTTCCGTACTCACTCCTGTGGCTTGTTGGGCACGCAACACACACACACACACACACCACACACACACACACACACACAACACACACACCACACACACACACACACACACACACACACACACACATATATATATATATATATATATATATACATACATATAGATAGATAGATAGATAGATAAAGGGGGGAAGAGATAGATAAAGGAGGGAATAGATAGATAGATAAAGGGGGGAATAGATAATTAAATAAAGGGGAGAATAGATAGATAGATAAAGGGGGGAATAGATAGATAGAATATTTAGATATGCTTAAAAGTGAGATGCTATCTATATTGCTATGAACTGCGGTTTCCAAATTTCATTCTGAAAGTAGAAAACAGACATCACATCGCATGTACTTTACAATACATATATTTCTATATTTCTCGTGATTTTACAACGCTTATTTCCCTACAAGACGGATAACATTTGATGTAGTTTTGCTTCCATTATTTAAAAAAAAATCACCGAAACGAACATGAGTAAACCATATATTGTCATTTTATAGATCTGCGTAATAATATTAAAGCATTTCATTTAGGAGTCAGTGATTTGCGTGGAATATGTTACGCCTCTCTCTCCTCTTGTTGAGGGAGCTGGAAAGGGTACGGACGTGGTTTGAGGGGAATTGTAAATTGCTCAGGAAAGTGGCTTTGAAGGTTTTTCCTTTTTGGGTTTACGTCATGAGGAGGGACAGGGTGACGTCATGGGTGCAGGGATGGCGATGGGGTATTTTTTCATTTATTTTCGGGTGTTGTTTTATGTTGGTGCTCTACATGTACGGACGCTTAAAAGCACAGGCGCACTCGCTCACCCAAGTACACATGTTGACACACAAACACATACATAGGTACATACGCATACACAGGTACACACACACATACACAGGTAACAACACACATGCACAAACAAACATACACAAATATATGTACACGTAATTTTTACTTTTGACTTGTTTTTTGGGGGCTTTTTAGTTTTTTTTTTTTTTTTACAGTTAGAGCCATGCATTTGCTGAGAATCATTTTCTTTCCATTGAGAAATGACAGCCATTCATCACATCATAAAGTCAGTGACTTAGTACCTAAGCAGATAAGTGCCTTGATAACACTGGAATTCGTATGCAACGGCAGGAGTCCCTTTGGCAAGTTCGCACTTTCATTGAGTCCATTTAGTAGATTTACAATCTATGACCATTGTTGTCCTCAACATCCTCACGATCTCGTCATCATCATCATATCCTCATTTTTTTTTTGCGTCTGAACTTTAGCCTCGCCATACCCTTGGCTGGAGTCGAGGCTCGGGCCAAGCCGTCCTCCGCCGGCCTCCTCCTCGGCTGAATGGCGCAGAGGCGGCTGATCCCTTGGAGGCGGATCCGGAGGCGATGAGCGCGGGACTTTTCCACTCACGGGCGGTTGGCAACGGGGTGGGGGGGGGGGGGTCAGCCGAGGCCGGGCGGCGGGCGTGAGGAGGAGAGCGATCGCCTGTTGCCGCTCTGTTTGGGTCGGCTGCCGGGATGGCGGTTCCGCGTTTGGCTGGCTGCTCGCTCTCCTCTGTCTGTCTGTATACGATCTTTCTCTTTATAGACCATTAACTTTGGATATTTGTATTTTTGTATTTTACGTTTTTATCTGATAATGCACCTATTTTTTTGTATGAGAACTGTGAGCCCACACAGGGTCTTATCAAGTCTCTATCTGTCTGTTTGTCTTCTTTCTCTCTCTCTCTCTCTCTCCTTCTCTCTCTCTCTCTCTCTCTCTCTCTCTCTCTCTCTCTCTCTTCTCTCTCTCTCTCTCTCTCTCTCTCTCTCTCCCCCCCTTTTCTTCTGTCCTCCCTTCCACCTCGCTTTGCTTCTTCCTTCTCTGTCTCTTCTGTCTCCCTCTCTCTCTCCTCCCACTCTTCGTCTTCCTTTCTCTGACGTTACAGAAAAAAAATGTCGCTTGCATTCAACCGTACTTTTTATCAGGAAAAAAGAAGCATTGTGTCAGTAGGTTTTTGTGTCTGTGTGGGATTAACCTTCGTGTTTACATTTTACGGGACTTTATTTGGCTCAGCCTTAGGATTATCGGGATGGGGCAAACCCTTTATGGCTTATTCTCTCTTAAGATGTTGTTATGGGGTGGCGATTAAGTGATATATTTTCTACATTTCGGGAAGAGGAAGAAAATGCTATTAGGGAAGAGGGACAGGGAGAGGGGAATGAAAAAGAGGGAGTGAGAGGAGGATGAGGGGAGAGGGGTGGGAACGGTAAAGGCGGGGAGGAAGAGAGTAAAAAGAATGAAGGGAAAGGGAAGGGAGAGAGGAGGAGAGAGAGAGAGAGAGAGAGAGAGAGAGAGAGGAGAGAGAGAGAGAGAGAGAGAGAGAGAGAGAGAGAGAGAGAGAGAATGGGGAAGAAATTCCTTATTTCAGACTTTCAAGCTGAGATTAAGATTACTTATCTCTTTTGGTGGCGTTTCGCAAATGAAGGCAGAGAGCTGATACCCTACCGTATTATGGTAACCATACCGTACTATGAAAACCATACCGTACTACGGGAAAAAAATTAAACAGGATGTGATATTATCAAGGCCAACGTCTGTCAGGTTAAATCACCATTCTATTCGGTTGCTCAGATCAATTATTTAGTGATGGTCGTAGTCTGTATTTTGCAAACACGGAAATAATTGCAGAATAGGTGCATGTTAGAGAATTGCCACTAGAGCGGATTATGGAGGATATGCATTGCCAGGCTTCGGATCAGCTGACAAGTTGGGCACGACGCCTAAAATGCGGGAAAAATACTCAAACTTTTTATGCGTTTTGTCTTACAGTAGGATGATTTGTTTATATATATATATATATATATATATTAATATATATATATATGCACACACACACAACACACACACACACACACCACAACACACACACCACACACACAACACACACACACACACACACACACAACACACGCACACAACAACCACGCAACACGCACACACACGCACACACACACAACACAACACACCACACAACACACCACACACACACATATCATATATATATATATAATAATATATATATATATATATTATATAGTGTATATATACATGTGTGTGTGTGTGTTTGAGTGCATAGATAGATACAAATAGATACCTACACTTTATATACAATGCGGTAGTAATTATTACATATAGATACAAATAAACGCACTCTATATGTGTAACGCATTAATAATCGTCATTTTTAATGCCAGTTTTCCGTGGGAGCTGACAGAATATGTTGTAAATCGAACGACTGCAAAGTGACGTCATCACAGGTGTTAAACGCAGCGTGATCCGATGGACTGACTCACTCACTCGACACCTGTGTTTCGAATCACCCGCTTCACCTGTAATTAGTAGTCCCCTCTGGTCCCCATTGAGTCACTTGCTCGCGCACAGACAGGCCGGGGTTTGAAATTTACTCGGGCACACGCACGCACGTGCGCACAAATACAGTCAGAAATACAACACATATATACAATGTATATGATGTATATATATTTTATATGTAAATATTTATACATATATATATATATATATATATATATATATATATATATATATATATATATGTGTGTGTGTGTGTGTTTATAATATATATATATATATATATATATATATATATTATATATATATATATGTACGTATGTATGTATGCACACATCTATATATATTATGTGTGTGTATATATGTATGTGTGTACTTTATATATATTCCTATTCATACATTCGCACACTATATACACTTATATTTACTTTTTATGAAATATATACAGGTACATTAAATGAGTTGCGGTTCAGGTAGCACCGTCGGGACAAGTAGCCTAACTGGGGAGACGTCAGGACCGTAATATATTATTATTATTATAGTCAGCTATATAAAGAGCCACATTGAAAAATCGAGTTTATACCACCAAAGGTGTCTGTGCAGGTCAAGATACAGATAAGAAAGAATGAAAGAATAGATAGCTAATTACGTAAACAAAAAACATGTTAGCTGATCTTTTAAACTTATCAAGCGTCGGAGAAGTTACAGTCTCTGAAGGCAATCTATTCCAAAGACTACAAATTGCAGTAAAATCATCTAGAAAATTGATTATTAATAGGTTTAAGCCTTATTTGATGACTCTTAAGCGTGTTTTTATTTTTATTTTTATGAGTGATGTCTGATATGTTGGTAAGCTGTTGTTCATATTTTTATTAAGTGCGTGGTCGAACAAGTGTGCGTGTGAATTTCCATCCGCCAATCACGTGAGCTCTCTCTCTTGTGTTCGATTGCGTCGCCACCTGTTTTGATATTATGCAGTTTCGTTGAGGAATTAGGAAAGGTAGACGCTCAGGTACAGGTACGGACAGGTACAGGTGTACATACAGGTGCAGGTGAAGGTGAGAAGATACGAAAACAAGTGAGTAGTGAGTAATGATGATAATAATAAAAGAAATAAGGGAACAAAAAAGAGGAATGAATAATGATAATTCTAAGGAATAGATAGAGAGGAAGAGAGAAGGTTAGAGAGAAGGAGAGAGAGAGAGAGAGAGAGAGAGAGAGAGAGAGAGGAGAGAGAGAGAGAGAGAGAGAGAGAGAGAGAGAGAGAGAGAGAGAGAGAGAGAGAGAGGGGGGGAGGGAGGAAGATAGGAAGAGAGAGAGTTAGCGGAAGAGAGAGAGAGTGAGAGAAGGGAAGAGAAAAAATGAGAGGAAAGAGGAGGATGAGAGGAAGAGAGGGAGAATGAGAGGAAGAGAGAAAGAGAAAGGGAGGGGGAGAGGGAGAAAGGAAGGGGGACATATAGAGACGAGACGAGACAGATAGCAAACGGAGGGAAGGAGGGAGAGTAGAAGACAATAATGCAGAGTTAGACAGAAAGAAGGATAAAGAGGAAATAGACATCCATATATACAATAAAGCAGACCTTGCCAAAAGTAAAGGTAGACAGAACGCCACTGTCTGTATTTTGTAAAATTGTTCATTTGGGTCCAGTGACGGCAGACTGAAATCAAGCGTCGGGTACTTGTTGCTATGGAGTTGATAGTTCCGTCAAGAACCACAGAGAATGAATGATTTTTTTGTGTATGTATATAGGTATGTGTGTATGTACGCATTTTTTGTATGTATTATGTATGTATGCATGTATGTATGTATTTTTGTATGTGTTATGTCTGTCTGTCTGTCTGTATGTATGTATGTATGTATGTATGTCATCCCGTTATTGTTGTTTTGTTAGCGTTGGGAGCAGTGAGAGACCCTCATATTTATCGGCGGCGGTTGTCAACAAGCCGGCCGGTCGTCGAATCGGGAGCTTCCGTGTTACGACTCTGACTGCTAATGACAGTACAGTGAACTGGGTCTGCGCGGTGATGTGCGGCTGCTATGAACAAATGGCAGTGGTGATGATAATGGTGATAAGAGTGAGGGTAAATTGCTGTTATTATCATTAATACTGGTGTTTATGTTAGTGTTGAAGATGTATTGTCATGGTGTTAGTTTCTGCTATGGTGTGTTCTTTGTATGGTTGTTCGAATTACTATGCGGTGAATATTGATTTATTTCTGTTATCATTGTTATTGTTAAGTTCTTTGATGAAGTGGGGCATAAGACCAAGATCCCACTTCGAAGCCAGGTCATGCCATACGGCGCTTCATCATCATGATTATCACGGTTGATTTTGAGTGAACGCAGAAAGAATCTAATTTGTTAGATTTTTTAGTTACACTGATTAGATTCGATTCCATATACGAAAATGAAAATGACATGTGCTAATGACGTTGTCACTATTACTGACAGTCTCCACGGCGACTGAGAGTGCGGCCTGCGCACCTGCGGCTGCCCAGCGCTGATGGAGGGGGAGATCGGCCGGTGTCGGAGTGACACGAAACCCCCCCCCCCTTCCTCCTCTCCTCCTCCTCCTGTACTTACCAGAGCCCCCCCCCCCCGCCCTCCCCCGCCAGTGCTTCCGCAGGCCGTGTGTGCATTTCCATCGTGTCCGCCTCTGACGGCGCTTGCGTCAATAGCCTGTTTACTTTCCGCGTTGCGGACGGGCCCGGCAGTCCCTGTGTACGTTTGCGAAAGTGTGCACTTCATTATGTTTGTGCACACCTGCCCACGCACTGTTAGAATATAAACAAAATGCACATCATGTGTGTGCACGCACACATGCTCGAACACGTTCGAACATACATGTACACGCATATACACAAATTTTGTTTGTGCACACTTAAACACGAGCGTTTTCATGTTCACGCAAACTTGTACACCTACACCTTTATACATGTAGGTGCACACACACAGAGGTAACACTTATGCGCACACACAAGCACAAAGTCTACGTACTGGCATTTGCGTCGTTTTGGATTTTCTCTGTAAATGTGTGCATTTGTTTGCAA
This sequence comes from Penaeus vannamei, assembly GCF_003789085.1. Taxonomy (NCBI): domain Eukaryota; kingdom Metazoa; phylum Arthropoda; class Malacostraca; order Decapoda; family Penaeidae; genus Penaeus; species Penaeus vannamei. The sequence goes on along the minus strand of NW_020869308.1, from coordinate 1,366,677 downwards.
TGATTTTTTTTTTTTTTGTAAGCGGGTTTTGCTGGCAGCTAAATTCGTCCTCAATAATGGCGCCTGTTAAAAGCTTTCATTTCTCCTGAGAGAGAGTAGGGGAGGGGGAGTGGGAAAGGGATAGGAAGGTAAGAGGAACGAACAAGGGGAGATGGAGGGTGAGAAAGAGACAAAGGAAGGAAGCGTGAAAGAGTGAGGGAGAGAGAAAGAGCGAGAGAGAGAGAGAGAAAGAGCAAGAGAAGGAGAGAGAAAGAGCGAGAGAAGGAGAGAGAAAGAGCGAGAGAGGGAGAGAGAAAGAGCGAGAGAGGGAGAGAGAAAGAGCGAGAGAGGGAGAGAGAGAGAGAGAGGGAAAAGGGAGAGAGAAAGAGCGAGAGAGGGAGAGAGAAAGAGAGAGAGAGAGGGAGAGAGAAAGAGAGAGGGAAAAGGGAGAGAGAAAGAGAAGTCCCAGGCAAGGAGCGGCACCGAACCCGCCGCACCGCCAAAACGCCCGTAGGCCCCCTGTGGAAGG
>NW_020869308.1:1321169-1331169 GCF_003789085.1 Penaeus vannamei | reverse complement strand
ATATATATATATATATATATATATACATATATATGCTATATATATATGCCTATGTGCACATACACAACACACACACACACACCACACACACACACACATATATACCATATATATATAATATATATATACATATATTATATATATATATATATATATATATATATTATATATATATATATTATATATATATATATATATATGTATACATATATACATATATACATACACATGTATATGCATGTATGTATGTGCATATACAGTATATGTGAGTGTGTGCAGTATATATGCATATATGTGTGAACAATTTCTTAATTTGCAATAAGAAACAATAAGTCCAAAATATCTAAATCGTGTATGTAACGTGGTATAACTAGCGAAAAGGATATTGTCGTATCGCTTAAAAACTAATAGTCTGTCCATGAATGCCAGCGAACTAACGCTTTACAGTCATTTTACTGCCAATACTTTCTGCATCGTCCTATTTCTCACTCAAAATCAGACAGAGGAATTCGACGGCACAATTTATTCATCGTGCCCTAGTAATCGTAAACTTTAAGGATATGGAAATAAATAAATCATAAATGCATAAATAAGAACCAAGAGATAATTATCACGACAATAGCGACTCCCCTCCATGCCTTACTTACCGGGCGGCCGCCAGATGGCAGGAGTGTGTAGGTGTCTACTGGTAACTCCAAGTGTTAGGCGAGGAGTCACATTTCGCATGGCCATTATAGAAATGATCGAAAGCACTTATTGCCAAATCAGAAATATAAAATCACCTTTAATAAGAGACACGTAAGTTTATGAAATAATTATATTACTAACATATATCAAGATAGACGACTTTACAATATTCTATTTGTCAATGCACGTGGAATAGGTTGTTTTTATATGTATAATAGGTCCACATGTATATGCAACAATCACTTGTTTTGTTCGAGGATTTTGAATACAAGACTGCGTGTTTATGGGGAAATTTTGCTTCAGGGTATNTCGAATACACTATATCAGCGGAGGCAACGGGCATAATTTCGGATAAATCTGTCCCATAAGGGTGACCGATGATAACAGGTTTTTTCTTCGGGGAAGATGTCCCGCCTTATTCGTTTCACGAAAGGGAAAAGTAAAACATTGACTCTTACCTCTTTTTTATAATTCGTTGTTATGTGCTTCAACATTAATCAAATTTTTGGTTGTTAATTAGTCATATTTCATTTCAATTATTAATAACGCGTTCTTTTCTTTCTCTCCACTCTCTTATCTATCTATCTATCTATCTATCTATCTAATCTATCCTATCTACTTATCTATCCTAACTGCTATAATATCTATCTATCTATATATATAGGGGACGTGGATATATATATATATCGTTCCTCTTTCTCTCTTCTCTATCTCTCTCTCTCTCACTCTCATACTCTCTCTCCCTCTCCCTCTTCTCCGTCTCTCTTATTCTCGTCTCTTTCCTACTCTCCTCTCCTCTTCCCTCCTCCCTCTTTCTATCTATCTATCTATCTACCTATCTCTATCTCTATCTCTATCTATCCATCTATCTATCTATCTCTCCTCTCAAGGAAAAGAGACAGAACCACAGAACAATCTGAACAGCAGCAACAACAACAATAACAATGATAACAACAAGGACAGTCTGAGAAAAAAGTATCTTTGAGTTCGAGTTATAGTCCCGGTCCTAATTAAAGCAGTATTTATCTTTGATTTCTTGATTTATCGATTCATATCTATCTATTTTTGTATACCTATCGATGGACTACTTAATCTAACTATCTATCAGTCTGTCTGGCTACGTATATATTCTTAATTTCCCTTCTTTCTTCGTATTTTTCTTCTAATTCGTCTTCTTTTCTTTTGTCTCTCTCTCTCTTGTTGTTGGTTCTGTTCGATGGGATAATGCTACTTACCTTGAGTGATAATTCCGGTTTGCGTTCAAGCTAATTGTTTGTTTGGTGTTTTGTTTATTTCGTTTTATGATCTGTTTTCTTTTTCTGGTCATTTGATTATAATTAGAAAATATCAAAGACTCATTTGTGTCATTATACTGTTTTAACTTGACGAGTCCTTAATAGCATTTCTAGTTTCGAAATATCCAATACTCAAGATGGATTTAGTACACAAAGACTGAAACCGGATCCCATGGTCGCGACTGCTAGAAACTCGCGCAGCATCTCACGGTATCAAGACCCGTTCGTATCACGTGATATGGAGGAAATCTGCGTGGGGCCGTCTCTCTCTCTCTCTCTTTGTATCTCTTGGGCTCTACGGCGGGTACGCCGTATATGTGAAGCTGCGGTGTCTCTTCCTCGTCTCTCGCTCCCTCTCTCCTCTCTCGTTCCTCTCTCCGTCTCTCATCTCTCATCTCGTATCTCTGTCTCCTCTGTCTCTCTCGTCCATCTCGTTTCTCTCTCTCTCATCTCTCTCTTCTCTCTCTTCTGCTCATCAGGTCTCTCTTCGTCTCTCTCCTCTCTCTCTCCCTCACTCCATCTTCTCTCTCTCTCTTTCTCTATCTATCTATCTCCGCTACTCCTTCATACTCTGGTTCTCTCTCTCTCTCTCTCTCTCTCTCTCTCTCCCTCTCTCTTCCATGCTCTGCTCTCATCCTCTCTCTCCTCTCTCTCTCGTCATCTCATCCCTTCCTCTCTCATCCGCTCCTCCGAATCGGTACTCTCGTTCTCACTCGCTCTATGCGCTCTCTCTCTTTCTCTCCAGGGATGTCCCTCCCCGTTTCCCTTACCCATAACACCCATGCCACCTCCTTTTTCGTCTCTCTCCTCTCTTCACTGCTATCTATCCTTCGATCGTTCACTACTCTCTCTCTCCTCTGCTCGTCTCACTACTACTCTCTCTCCTCCATCTGCTCTCTCTCTCTCACCCGGCTCTCTCTCTTCTCTGCCTCTCTTTCTCTCTCTCTCTCGCTCCTCCTCTCTGCTCTTGCTCTCCTGGCCCTCTGTTGCTTCCTGCAAACATTTCCCCTTGCAAACCCTCTCTTCCTCCCTTCGAATACCGATTTTTACCCGTGCTTTATCCCTGCATTCCCATCTGCCCCCGCTTCACCCCACTCCCATCACCCCACCACCGGACGGATGGGACCGGTACACCACCTCGGCATCCTCCTGCGTTCTCCATCCGGACTCCTACCATCTCGCTCCTCCTCCTCATACACCTACTTACCCTCCCCCACAGTCACGCTCGCCCTCGACTCCTTACCCCTCCTCTTCTTCCGAGCCGATGAAGATCTACACGTATGTGGCTCAAATGGCTCACGCGGGCCCACCTCCTTCGCTCTCTCCTCGCTCCTCTCGCTCCTCCTCCTACCGCGCACCTCGTGCCTCGTCCATCTTTGTAGTCGTCATCCTATTCGGCGCTCCGTCTCGTCCTCACCTCCTAGCTTACCTACTCCCTCCTCCCCCGTTCTGCCCCTCCTACCTCCTCCTCCTCCTCCTCACCTCCTCCGTCCTCGCGTCCATCCTATCACTCTTCATCTCCTCCCCCACCTCCCTGCTTATCACGACCGCCCTCTCACCTCCTCCTTCCTTTGTCCTCCGGTCCTCGTCTAGTGGCTCCTTGCTCACAGTCTACGCTCCTCCTCCTCTCAACTCCTCCCTCCTCGTCCCGCCACGGGACGCCGTGGGGGGCCGTGCTGCGCCGGCCGCGGGCGTGGCCAGCGCGTCGTATCCGCCAGTCGGCCGATGCCATCTCTCTGCGAGCCAACAGGTACCGCCGACACCCTATCGGGACTAGGGTCGCGGCCGGCGGCCCCCGCGACCCCATACGCCGTCCTCCCTCCTCCTGCCTACTCCCGCGGGTCCTGGCTAGCTCTCCTTCGCGGTTGTGAGTCGCTCCTTCGTTGTGCCTCCGGATAGCCTTTTAACCATTCCTCCTCCTTCACACCCCCCCTCCTCCTCCTCCCCCCGCCAACACACGTCCTCCTGTCCTGCCCTTCTCCGTCGCTCTTCTTCTCTTACTTACCTTGCTTCTTTCCTTCTTCTTCTCCTCCTCCTCAGCCTCCTACCTCCTCTGTCTCCTCCTCCTCCCTACCTCCGGCCCTCCTCCCTCCTCCTCCTCCTCCTCCTACCCCACCGTCCTCGCTACTCCCTCCCCCCCTTCCTTCTCCTCGCTCTTTCTTACTTTCTTCTTCTTTCTTCTTCTCCTCCCATTCTTCTTCTTCTTCCTTTCTTCTCCTCCTCCCGGAGCTGCCTCCTCAGCCCCCAGGTGGTGCCCAAAAGCGAAATCTCTGTGACAGGTTCTTCCATACGTGACACAGATCTTCTGGGAAACGTACGGATGTGTCGGAGGTCGCCGGCAGCCTAAGAGACGAACACACACACACAAATTATACAACACAGGGCGTTTATGGTGAGGAGTACTAGGCATGATCTAGTTTGTGCATATCATTTACTCGTAAACGTTGTATATAACAGCTTGAGTCTCGATATACATATTTTTAAGAACAGCACCTACGCAGTGCACTACACGCATGTTAAAGGTTCGAACATCACTAGACAGTTCGGACACCACAACACGTTCGGAGAGAGAGCAGCACCATGCAACACACACACACACACACACAAAGGACCCGTGACACACACAACGTATGAGGAGACACACAGTGATATCATGTCGGAATATACACAGTGCACTAAGGGAAGCAAAACCTAAAATGTGTAACAGGTTAGAATCTTTTCGTGTTTCGTAACATTTAGTAACTCTCTCTCTCTCTCTCTCTCTCTCTTCTCTCTCATCTCTCCTCTCTCTCTCTCTCTCTCTCTCTCTCTCTCTCTCTCTCTTCTCTCTCTCTCCTCTTCTCCTCTCTCTCTTCTCTCCTTCTCTCTCTCTTCTCTCTCTCTCTCTCTCATGTACTATCCACCTAATTCTACAATACCCTATTTACCTATCTGCATGAATATATGTTATAACATAACACACACACACACAACACACACACACACACATGCCACACACACACACTACATATTATATATATATATATATATATATATATATATATATATATTATATATTATATATATAATATATACATATATAACACACACACACACACACATATATGTGTGTTTGTGCTGTGTGTGTGTGTATTGTGTGTTTGAATTATCTATCTATCTCTCTATCTCCTCCTCTCCCCTTCTCTCTCTCCTCCAATTTGCTCTGCCTTGTTTTTATTCTCACGCTGCTGTGTTTGTTGAGCGCTGACAAACACCTTCTCTGTGTTTGTTATACAGTGTTTTATTTTCGTGCACTTGTTGCGTCGGAAGGAAAGGGAAGGGGAGGAAAAGGTGAAAGTGTGCGATGAGGGAAGGAGAGGAAGATGAAAGGGAAAGGGAAATAAAAGCGAGGAGGGAGGAGAGGAGAGGAAAGAGAAGGAGAGGAAGATGGTAGGGAAAGGGATGAATAAAGCGAAGGGAGGAAAGAGAAGGAGAGGAAGATGGATAGGGAAGGGGATGAATAGGGAAGGATAATTGTGTTGATGTTGGAAGGAAAGGAGGAGGGAAGGGAGAAAGGAGCCAGGAATGAGGAGGAAGAGGAGAAGGGGGAAGAGATGAGGAGGAGGAGGAGAGGGATGAGGAAGAAGAGGAAGATAGAAGAGGAGGAGAAGGAGAAGACGAAGTTAGCAGTAAAAGGAAGAGGAAGAGGAGAAGGGAGGACATGGAAAAGGGGAAAGAGGAAATAAAGGAGGAGGAGGAAGAGGGGAACGGCAGGAGGATGAGGATTAAAATAAAAGAAGGAGAAGGGGAAGGGAGGGATAAGAGAAGGAGAAAGAGAGGGAAAGGACGATAAGAGGAAAAAAGAGAAAGGGGAAAATGAGAAAGAGGAGGACGAACAAAGGGAAAATATAAGGAGAAGGAGGATGGGGACGGAGGAAGGAAAGAAGAGGAGGAGAAAAAGAAGGAAAGGAGAGGAAATGGTGAAGGTTAAAGTGGATGCCAGTTAACACCTAATTTCCGTTCTCTTTGCATTCCTCTAACTCTAAAATAAGGGCAAACAATGAATCCGTTTTAAAAAAATAACTAAATTCTGAATTGCCTCTAGTACAAAAAAATAAATAACCCCACACAGAAAACAATATAACAACTCGAGCGAAAAGTCGGAAATGCTCCCTGATAAGAAAGAAAGAAGCCAGTACTGCGAGATAAAAGTGAGAATATGTGAGTATATTCTTTGGTAGACTGTAAGTATAAGATATACATAATGAATAGATAGTAAATGAAGAAAAAGTTACATCGGAATGAAGATAGTTGACATGAGGTAACTGTTTTCGTTTCGAACCACGAGGAATTCTCGGTGCTGGAATCATGTTGCATGGCCGGAACAATAGATTAAGCGACAGAAAAGTTATTCAAATAAGAAAACAAAGAATGCAGATGATCGCAGCAAAATTATCGATATCTAGTGGGTCAAAGGTATGGGTATAAGGAGAAGGAAGTAGCGAAAGCGGGAACGGATGATAAGACGTAAGAGGTAAGTGTGCAAGGGGAGATAGGACAGCAACAGATACTAAAATACCGCTAAGATGAGAAAATACAAAATCCACAAATACCAAATAGGAAACAAAATTACAAAAATACCTAAATAGGAAAATAGAAAAATAAAAATATTGAAGACCACACTTGGCCAATGTTACTGAACACTTGAAGGCCAAAGAGAATGAGAAAGAAGATTGATTCTAAACAAACTCGTCATGTACGTTTGTCTGTTTGTGGTCACACGCACATAAACAGAGTGGAGCGTTTACGTACATGCATGCGTACATACAGCGTGAGTGGAAATATAATTAGTGGAGAAATATGGGGAAAATGTGAGTGGAAATATAAAGAAATAATAAGGGTGTGGATAATATGGATGCGTATGATGGAGGTGTATGTGCTCGATTTATAAGTAAATACTATGTGAGATTAATATAATATATTATCGAGTAATTATAATTAATAATCATACACAAAAGCGGTTGTGCAGATGCGTAAATACACAACGCGCACACGCACGAAACACGCAACAAACAATAAATAGACACACACCGACGAACATTACAACACCACACCATACACACCACAAACACAATAAAAACACACACACCACATACACACCATACAACACTACAAACATACAACCCACACAACCCACACACAAACACACACAACCACACACACCATAAACACACACACACACGCACAACACGCACACACTAACACACACACACACACACACACACACACACACATAAACACACACACCACACACACACACACACACAACACACACACATAAACCACACACACACACACACACACAACATAAACCACACACAAAACACATACACACACACACACACACACACACACACACACACACACACACACACACATAAACACACACACACACACACACACACAGTCACGCACACACAGGTCACGCCGCATACTCCCACGAACAATAAGCCTTTGCATTGTTTGGGAGAAGATTCGGAACCTGCTAGAAGATCTTATCAAAAGGTCTCGATGGCCTTTCTTCCCCCCCCCCTTCCCCTTCCCTCTCCATGCCCCCTTCCCCTTCCCCTCCCCCCCATGGACCTCTTCCCCCCTTTTCCAATGGACCCCTTCCCCCCTCCCCATGGACCCCTTCCCCCCTTTCCCCATGCCCCCCTTCCCCCCTCTTCCCTTCCCCTCCCCTCCCCATGCCCCCTTTCCCTTTCCCTTCCCCTCCCATGCCCCCTTCCCCTCCCCCCTTCCCCTCCCCATGCCCCCCTTCCCCTCCCTCTTTCCCCTCCCCATGCCCCCCCCCCCCCCCCCCCCGCCCCAGAAACAGACTTCCTTTGTCAAATGAAAAGGGAATTGAAAAAAAATTGAAACGATTCACTTTGTTGCTTCTTTCGTTGTTTTTGTGAGAATGAAGACATGGAAAGAGGGTGATAATGAAGAAATAGAAGAAGAAGAATGAAAAGAAAAGAAAACTGTATTTTCTTGTTTCATTCATTTAACAATAGAATAAGAAATAGAGAAAAAAAAAAAATCAGGCATTTCTTTGGCAAAAAAAAGATGTTTCAATTGTCTATCTCTTTCTTTTCCAAAGAAAGAAAGAAAAAAATATTGAACAAAAAATCCCACAATTTTACCTCCATTCCTAAAACAAAAAGAATAACAGAATTAAAACAAAAAATAATTACAATGAAATAACAGGAAAAAGCAATAGAAGACAAAGAAAAAGAAGAACAAAAGAAGAAAGAAGAAAAAGAAGAAGAGAGAAAAGAGAAAAAGAAGAAGAAAGAAGAAGAGAAAAAGAAGAAGAAAGAAAGAGAAAAAGAAGAAAGAAGAAAAGAGAAAAAGAAGAGGAAGAAGAAAAGAAGAAGAAAAAAGAAAAAGAAGAAAAAAAAAAGAAAAAAGAAGAGGAAAGAGAAAAAAGAAGAAAGATGAGAAAGAAAAGAAGAAGAAAGAAGAAGAAAGATGAAGAAAAGAAGAGAAGAAAGAGAAGAAATCGGAGAGAGAGAGAAAAAAAAAGTTCATTTCAAGTTTATCCAGAGCCGTGGCGAAGTTCAAGGCATGGAACACGAGCAGCGAGAACGAGGTCTGTTCACCGTGAACACCGGAGAACACGAGGCGGTCCTGTCTGACGGCTTCGGGACAGCGAGGTCCGGCACAGATTCTGTTACATCGGCGGCCGCTCTTCAGAGGTGGCCGCTGGAGAGGGTAGGAAGGATAAAGGAGGAATTAAGGTTGGTCACTTCGGTTGGATTATTATGGCTGTCTGTTCATTGCGCTTCTGAACTATAACTATATATATATATATATATATATATATATATATATATATATATATATATATATATATATATATATTATATATGTGGTGTGTGTGTGTGTGTGTGTGTGTGTGTGTGTGGTGTGTGTGTGTGTGTGTGTGTGTGTGTGTGTGTGTTGTGTGTGTGTGTGTACGCATATATGTATATACATTTGTGTGTGTATATGTTTCTGTATATATATAGATAGATAGATAGATGAAGAGATAGATAGATAGATAGACATAGATATTTAGATAGATAGAAAGGTAGATAGATAGACAGACAGATAGATAGATAGATATTCAGATAGATAGATAGATAGATAGATAGATATATTAGATATAGATAATAGATAGACTAGATAGCTAGATAGAGAGATAGAGAGATAAAACGATTCGAAAGCTAGATAGATTAGATAGATAGATAGATAGAAATACACACACATTGACAGATCGAGAGGACCGAATGAAACATAAATAAACAAACACGCACGGATACAAATAAATCATTTTAAAATTCCCGCGTCTTTCCTTGATCTTGCAACGACCTGCCCGCTCCCTCCAGCCGGGCCCCGCCTCCTTCCACGGCCTGGTACGGAACGCCCATCCACCCACACGCCCACCCACGTACCCACGTACCCACATACCCACTCACCTCCTTAACTCAAGTGCTCACCTACGTAATCATATGTTTTGCACACTTTTTTTTACGTATTTTCGTCTAAATTCACTCAAAAAAATGGATGTATCCACTTATCCACCTTTATTAATCCACTTTTCGGTTTACTCGCGTATCCGTTTTAACATAACTAGTACACTCACGGATTAATCTATATATGCACATACCCGCATACCCCCATATCCACTCTTTGACCTACCCACACAACCACATATATATTTATCCACACTTCCACATACCCATATACACACACATCCACTTACCCACATATCCAAACTTCCGCTTACCCACATATCCACAGTTCCATATATCCACACAACCGCATACCCACATATCCTCATACCCACACATCCATATGCTCCCACATCCACATATCCACACCACACATCCACATACCACAATCCACATACCCACAAATCCACATACCCACAAATCCACATACCCACAAATCCACATACCCACACATCCACATACCCACACATCCACATACCCACACATCCACATACCCACATA
>NW_020869308.1:1311169-1316169 GCF_003789085.1 Penaeus vannamei | reverse complement strand
AGTAAAGTGGAGATGATAGTGAAGGGAAGGTGGTGATGGTGAAGTTAAGATGGTAATAGTGAAGTGAAAATGGTGATAGTGAAGTGAAAATAGTGATAATGAAGTGAAAATGGTGATAGTGAAGTTAAGATGGTAATAGCGAATTAAAAATAGTGATAGTGATAATAGTGAAGTGGAAATGGTGATAATGGAGTGAAGATGATTGAATGTAACGACGATAGTGATGACAGTGACATGTAATCCTCTTTTTACACAAATGTTCTCATGTATGCGTCAAGATAAGCACACACTCAATTAAACCGAATGATTCTCGATTAAAATTTCAGAAAACAACACCCCTCTGAATCCTCCCTTTGACCCCCCCCCCCTCTACCCCCCGCACCCCACCCGCCATGCAATCTCCTCCCCTCTGACACTATACTAATAAGTATAATTATAATTCTTATCCAAATCTTAATGAAATTTCGAAATGACCAAGATAACCCAAAATTATAAACAATGATAATGATAATCAGAATCAGAATAAGAATGATAATGATAATAATGATGAATAATGATATATAATAATAATGATAATAATGATAATGATAAATAATAATAATGATAATGGTAATGATACTACTACTACTACTACTACTACTACTAATAATAATAATAATAGAAATAATGATAATTGTAGTAATGATAATGATGATGATGATAATAACAATAACAATGATAATGATAATAATAATAATAAAATTTGACGAGATGAATCATAAGAAATCACGGAAAGTGATTAAGAAAAAAAAATGAACGAAGATAAAAACAACAAGAAAGGAGGAGAACGAGAAAAAGAAAGGAAGAAACAGGATCACACGTAAAATGTATGTGCGTGCGTGCGTGCGTGCGTGCGTGCGTGCGTGTCTGTGCTTGAAGGCAATACAGTGGCGCAAGGATGCTTTGTGAGGGACAGGATGGGTGAAAGGGAATGGGAGAGAGAAGAAAGGGGGAGGAGAGAGGGGAAGGAGGAAGGGGAGGAGAGAGGGGGAAGGAGGAAGAGGGGGGTGAGAGAGAGGGAAGGAAAGGGGGGAGAAGGGGGTAGAGAGAGAGGGAAGCAGGGAGAAGGGGGACGAGAGAGAGGGAAGGAAGGGGGAGAAGGGAGGAGAAAGAGAGAGAGAAGGAAGGGGGGAGGAGAGAGAGGGAAGGAGGAAGAGGGGGGTGAGAGAGAGGGAAGGAAGGGGGGGGGGGAAGGGGGGGAGAGAGAGAGGGAAGGAGGGAGAAGGGGGCGAGAGAGGGAAGGAAGGGGGAGGAGAGAGGGGGAAGGAGGAAGAGGGGGTGAGAGAGAGGGAAGGAAGGGGGGAGAAGGGGGTAGAGAGAGAGGGAAGGAGGGAGAAGGGGGACGAGAGAGGGAAGGAAGGGGGGGAGAGGGAAGGAAGGGGGAGAGGGGGGAGGAGAGAGAGGGAAGGAGAGGGGAGAAAGGGATTGAGAGAGAGAAGGGAGAAGGAGGAAGGGGGGGAGGAGAAAGAGAGAGAGAAGGAAGGAGGAAGGGGGGGAGCGAGAGGAAGAAGGGGAAGGAGAGAGAGGGAATGAGAGAGAGAATGAAGGAGGAAGAAGGGAGAGTGAGAGAGATGAAGGAGTGGAAGGAGAAAATGGAGGAAAGAGAGAGAGAGAGAGAGAGAATCATAATAACAATCATATTAATAATGATAATAATAACCAAAATGATAATGATAACAATAATGAAATTAATGAGCGTATGAAAACAATGTTATTCAAATGATAATGATAATAATGATAATAATAACAATGATAATAACAACAATAATGATGATAATAATAATGAAATTGATAATAATAGTAGTGATAACAATCATCATCAGTATCATCATTACGATAATGGTAATGATGATAAAACTATGATAATGAAAATGATAATAAAGTCATAGTAATGAAACCAGTGATAATAATAATGATGATAAGAACAATAACAAAAGAAATAACAAGAATTATCATCTTCATCATGAATAACAATAACAACAATAACAATAAACATTAGAATAACGAAAATAATAATAATGATGAGAATAACGATACAAACAGCAATAACCATAAGGAGAGGCAGAAAGAGGAGAGACAAAAAAACAATAAAGAAGGAAAAGAGACAAAGAACAAGATAAAGAGAAGGGTGAAGAGAAGGGTCAAGGAAACAGAGGAAATGAGACAGTGGATGAAGAATGCGGGAAAACGGGAAAATCAAGGAGTGGTTGGAGAAATACGCAAAAGAGGGGGGAGAGGGGAAGGAGAGGGAGGAAAGGGAGGGGAGAGGGAGAGAGAGGGAGGGAGGGAGGTAGGGAGGGGAGAGGGGAGAGGGAGAGAGGGAGCGATAGGGAGGGGTGGGGGAGAGGGGGGGAGATAGAGGAGAGAAAGAGGGGGGGAAGGAAGGGAAGGAGAGGGAGGAAGGGAAGGAGGGAGGGAGAAGGGAAGGAGAGGGAGGGGGAAGGGAAGGAGAGGGAGGGAGAGTGGGGAGAGAGGGAGGGAGAAGGGAAGGAGAGGGAGAGGGGGAGAGGGAAGGAGAGGGGGAGGGAGAGAGAGAGAGAGAGAGAGAGAGAGAGAGAGAGAAAGAGATATAGATAGAGAGAGAGACAGATAGAAAAAAAGAGAGATAGGGGGGAAGAGAGAGTGATAGACAGGAATGAAAGGTGAAATACAAAGAGATAAAGAAAGAGAGAGTGATAGACAGGAATGAAAGGAGAAATACAAAGAGATAAAGAAAGAAATAGTGATAGAGAGAGAGTAAGAGAAAGAGAGATCGTTATACAAGGCATAGAAACTGAATAATGAAAAACACACAACAAAAACAATGTTTCAAGAGCTTTAAAAATGTTATTGCAAACACAGTCATGCTGAAGCCTTGAGTGAGGAAAGACGAAGCGAGAGAAAAATAATAGATAGATATACATATGCAAATACACAGTTAGATACATTCATGCATATATATATTATATATATTATATATATATATATATATATATATATATATATATATATATATATATATATATATATAATATATATGTGTGTGTGTGTGTGTGTGTGTGTTGTGTGTGTGTGTGTGTGTGTGTGTGTGTGTGTGTGTAGACAGTAATGATAATAGTAATAGTTAACAACAATTATGATAATAGTAGTACTAATAGTAATCATAAGTTTAATAACAGTAGTGTTAATGATAATCATCATAATGGCAATAATAAAAATAATGATAATAATCTTCATAATGATGATAATATTAGTAATGAAAATAACAATAACAATAAGAATGATAATAATGATAATGACAATGATAGTTATCATAGTAATGATAATGATTATGATAACAATTTCAATAATGATGATAAACAAAAAATAAATGAAAATAGAAAATAAATATGAGGTAAGAAGAAGGAGCAGACAACAGAAAAAAAAGAAAAAGAAAGAGGAAGAAAGAAATAAAGGGAATAAATACAGGAGAGGAGTCCTTAGAAGAACAGGAACGTGTCAAGGATTAACACGTGTTCCTTATTGTTGTTGTTTTTGTTTATGTTGTTGTTTGTTAATTTGTTTGTTTGTTTTGTTGTTTGTTGTTATTTCAGTTTTTTTTACGCGTTGATGTAATTTTTATTATTTTTTGCCGGGATGATGATGATGATAATTATGATGGCAGTGATGATAATAGTGATAACAATAATGATGATGATAACAGTAATGACAACAACAACAACAATGATGATGATAATTATGATAACAATTATGACAATGGTAATAATGATAATAATAATGACAATAATGATATAAAAATGGTTGCCTCAATCTCTCTCTCTCTCTCTCTCTCTCTCTCTCTCTCTCTCTCTCTCTCTCTCTCTCTCTCTCTCTCTCTCTCTCTCTCTCTCTCTCTCTCTCTCTCTCTCTCTCTCTCCCTCCTCTCCCTCCCTCTCTCTCTCTCTCTCTCTTCTCTCTCTCTCTCCTCTCTCTCTCTCTCTCTCTCTCTCTCTCTCTCTCTCCCTCCCTCCCTCCCTCCCTCCCTCCCTCCTCTCCTCCCTCCTCCCTCCCCCCTCTCTTCTCTCTCTCTCTCTCTCTCTCTCTCTCTCTCTCTCTCTCTCTCTCTCTCTCTCTCTCTCTCTCTCTCTCTCTCTCTCTCTCTCCCTCCCTCCCTCCCTCCCTCCCTCCCTCCCTCCCTCCCTCCCTCCCTTCCCTCTCTCTCTCCTCTCCCCCCCATAAAGAAACACACAAACCAAGTAAAATGAAATAAAAACTAACAACCAAAGGCAAAAAAAAAAAAAAACAAGAAAAAAACAACAACAACAAACACCACGATTTCTTAACACTATCAGTCTCTTCTTCAAACACCACGCAAGACGCATCACTCGACCTCTAAAACACCTTTAAGCCCCATGGGATGTTTGCACTTAGCACTTTCTTGATCCGGAGCGTGACGCGGAGGCATGCCAAGGGTAGAGAAGGGGGTGGAGGGGGTGGGGTGGGGTGGGGGTTGGAGGGGAAAGGGGTGGGGGGGGGTGGGGTGGGGTGGGGTAGGGGTTTGAGGGGGGAGGGGGGAAAGGGGGAGGAAGGGTGGAGGGGGAGGGGTTTGAGGGGGGAAGGGGGAGGAAGGGTGGAGGGGGGTAAGGGGGTGGGGTAGAGTGGGGGTTGGAGGGAGGGAGGGATTACTGGGGGAAAAAGGATGGGGTTTTGGAGGTTTGAAGGGGGGTTGGAGGGGGTTGAAGGGGGAAGGGGAAAGGGGGTATTATAGTGGGAAAGTGGGGGAGGGGGGGAAAGGGAATTTTGAAAGGGAAAAAGCATAGAAAGGGAATAAGGACAATTTTTAAGGAGGGAAAAAGTACAGAAAGGGAGTAGGGGAATTTTCAAAGAGGGAAACATACAGAGAGAGAGCAGGGAAATTTTGAAGGGGAAAAAGTACATAAAGAGAAAAGGGGAATGCTGAAGGAGGGAAAAATGCAGAGAGGGAGCAAGTAAATTTTGAAGGA
>NW_020869308.1:1242402-1247402 GCF_003789085.1 Penaeus vannamei | reverse complement strand
TGGTAATAAATAAACACTTCAGTAGCGTTGAGAAAATAGAATGGAAATAAATCATCATCTCAGCAGGGTTGAGAAAATACGATAGAAATATACAATCATCTCGGTAGGTTTCCTATTTACTATTCTTCTCTCACCCTCTTAAAGACCCACCTTGGGATCTATATATATCTATCCCTGTCTATTCTTTCCTTTGGTGTCTATGCATAAATAACTGTAGCCGAGGACGTGTTCCCAGGGATATCTAGGAGAGGCATTGTCACTGCCTTTCCGTATTGCCCGGGGTTGGACGTCCAATGTGTGGCTAACAGAGTGGAGAACGAGAGAGGGAGGGAGGAAAGGAGGGAGAGGGAGGGAGGGAGGAAGGGAGAGAGAGAGGGAGGGGGGGAGGGAGGGAGGGAGGGAGGAGGGAGAGAGAGAGAGGGAGGGAGGGAGAGAGAGAGGAGAGAGAGAGAGAGAGAGAGAGAGAGAGAGGGAGAGAGAGAGAAGAGGGAGGAGAGAGAAGAGAGAGAGAGAGAGAGAGAGAGAGAGAGAGAGAGAGAGAGAGACAGATAAATAGAGAGAGAGTGAGAGATAGACAGAGGCAGAGACAGAGAGAGAGAGAGAGAGAGAGAAAGACAGAGAGTTTCAGAAGAGCATGGGAAGAGGGTTCTTGTCTTGTTGATCAATGTTCTTTCTCTCTGATGGCCAGAAGTTGGTCTGTGTGTGTGTGTGTGTGTGTGTGTGTGTGTGTGTGTGTGTGTGTGTGTGTGTGTGTGTGTTGTGTGTGTACGCGCGTATATGTGTGTGTATCAGCCCAATCTAGTGTAACATTCCCTCCTCAATGTAAACCCCTTGTCAAAAAAAAAAAAAAAAAAAAATCCCTTTTTAAGCTAAGACCTTCAATAACCCTTAAGCCTAAAACCTTCCCGTGAAAGCCTAATAAAAGAACACCAGCCTCGTTGCAACCGGATGCTACAGGAAGCAAGTTGAAGTGACGGACGAAATAACGAATGTTAAAGAACGCACGTCAGGTTCGTTGTTAATTAAAGGTGGGATTTGTTTTTTTTTCGTTTTTTTCGTTTTTTTTTTTTTTTCCTTTTTTCTTATTTTTTGTAGGTCGTGTTCTGAGGGGAAATTCAGCCGGCTTGGTAATGGAAGGAGGGGTAAGGAAAGGAAGAAAAATGTCGGGAAAGTAAGATAAAGAGGAAGAGGGATAAGAAAGGGAAGGAGAGGAAGGGTTAATGGACTGTTAATTCTATTTTCTCTCTTTCTCTGATTGCAGTCGGAAGTTAAGGTCTTTGAAGTGGTATTTATTGTATTTTCTTTAGGAACAAAAGTAATTTCAACATTTCAGTTGTTAAAATCATTATTGTCATTATCATCATTGTCATTATCATTATTACTATCACTATTGTAGTTGTTGTTTTTAACATAATCATAATTGTTATTGTTGTTGCTGCTGTTGTTGATATTATCATTATTGTTACAGATACTATTATTATTATTACTATTATTATGACTATGATGGTTACTTTCATCATCATTACTGTTATTAGCATTATTGTTAGTATTATTATCATTTTTGTTATTGTTTTAATAATAATCATTATCATTATCATTATTGTATTTTCTTATTATCATTATCATTATCATATCTATTATATTTTTATTTATTATCATTACTACTACTACTATCATTATCATTATTATTTTCATTTTCATTATCATTATTATCACCATTAGTATCATTAGTATCAATATTATTATTAGCATTAGTATAATTATCATTTCTATCATCATCATTATTGTTATTATTATCGTCGTTATTATTATTACTAACATCACTATTACTTTTATTATTATTACAATCTTTATTTTATCATCATTACTATTATCATTATTATTGATATTATTTTCAGTATCAGCAATGCCATAGTGATCATTATCCTTTTCATTATCATTATTATTATATTATCATTATTATCATTGTTATGACTATTGCTACTTATATCATTATTATTATTATTATCATCATAATTATTATTACAACTGTACTTATATCGTTATTATTATTGTTATAATATAATTATTTATCATTACTATTGCCATCATTATTATTGTTTTCATTATTATTGTTGTTATTATTATTATCATTATTTCATTATCATCATTGTTATGATCATTATCATTGACATCATATTAATCATTATTGCCAAGTAATGCTATCGTATCAGGTTTTCTATTAGTTTAACTACGTCCTCCCCTTCCCTCTTTTTTCTGTCTGTCTTTTTCTCAGTCTCTCTCTCTCTCTCTCTCTCTCTCTCTCTCTCTCTCTCTCTCTCTCTCTCTCTCTCTCTCTCTCTCTCTCTCTCTCTCTCTCTCTCTCTCTCCTCCCTATCTCTCTTCCCTTCCTATCTTCTCTCTCTCCTCTCTCTCTCTCTCTCTCTCTCTCTCTCCTCTCTTCTCTCTCTCTCTCTCTCTCTCTCTCTCTCTCTCTCTTCTCTCTCCTTCACACCTACCAACTTAGTCCCTCCTTCTCTCTCTCTTCCTTTTGATAAGAGCATATTCCCTCTGCATGCTTAACTGAGCCCCAAAGTCCTGGCAGAGCAAACACAACACCAGGACACAAAGACCTGAACTTTCATGTCGTTTTCCGGATTATCTGCCTCACGCCCCGATTCGCTGTGTTTATTTCGTGTCAGTAACCGGTGACTCGTTGTTGCATATCCTGTGGATCTGATTGCAATGCTCCTCGGTGTGGATTGCAACGCGTGGAAAAAATAGAGAGGGAAAAAAGAAGAGGGGATCAGACTTAAGATTGTGATTTTTGCAATAGGTAAAAAGAATGAATTGAAAGAAAGTAAGGATCAACAGGAGATTATTTCATTATGGAGATTGCAACACGCAAAAATAAAAGGAGAGGAATGGAGGAGAATCCACGAGTAAATATCCTTTATAGAGATTGCAACAAAGAAAAAAATGTCAGAAAACACCTACAATACTCGCTTATTGGTATTGCAACACACACACACACAAAGGAAAAAAATATCAGCCTTTAAAACCCACAAAAACTCCTTTATGGTTTTGCCAACACAGACGCAACTCAAAAATAGATAAATAGTTAAATAAATAATAAGAAAACCCACCAGGGCGTCGCATTCTGCCTACCGAATGCATGGCTTAATCACAGGCACTAACAAGGCGAAGTTATGATGGAATGTTTACGCAGTTTCGACCATTTTGTCTCGAACTTGAGTCGGTCGAGTTCGAGACGTTCGAAGCCAAGAAGTGAAGGGCCAAAATTCACGCGTGGGATGACACAGTTTTGTATTCAGTAGATTAAGTTTGATGATATACATGTGTGTGTGTGTGTAGGGTGTACGTACGTATGGTTATATATCTATCTATATATCTGTGTTATCCACCTATCTGTAATATATATTTATCTACATTATCTGCCTATCTATAGTATTTATGTATGTATGGTTGTGTATCTATCTTTTTTCTGTGAATAACCTCATGGTTTAAAAAAAGAAAAAGTTACTTTCTGGGGAACCGAAAGGAAAAATACAGCTAATATGAATACAGGTAAATAAATAAGCAATTATATTAACCTTCCTGCATATACGATAGACTTACCAACATTTGAGAACTATTTAATAAACGCAACATTTTATTATGTCTGTCTTGGATGGTACATATTTTTCTCTTCTTGACCTTGTTATGAGGATAACCTTTTGCGAATCTGGTCATTAATTTTAATAGACTCGAAAACAAGTTAAATTTGTATATGAGGTTCAGTGTCATGTGGTTTGTGACGTAAGTTGTATGCCAGGATGAGTAGGAGATAGATTGTGTAGCGACAGACAGCGGCATTTTCGCAACACTTCTGCGTTGTATCATTATTGTTATTCTTGTTGTTGCTTTTGTTGTAGGTGTTGTTGCTCTAGGTTTGTTGTTGTTGCTGTTATCTGTTATTCTTGCTACTGTTGGCGTTGTAGTTGATAGGGTTCTTGTACTGTTGTAACTTATTCTTGTTGTTTTTGTTGTAGGTGTTGTTGCTCTAGGTTTGTTGTTGTTGTAGGTGTTGTTGCTCTAGGTTTTTTGTTGTTGCTGTTATCTTTTATTCTTGCTACTGTTGGCGTTGTAGTTGATGACGTTCTTGTACTGTTGCAACTTATTCTTGTTGTTTTTGTTGTTACTCTAGGTTTGTTGTTGTAACTGCAGCTGTTATTATGTCTACGGTTGGTGTTACAGTTGATGGCGTTCTTGTACTGTTGTAACTTGTTATTGTTATTCTTGTTATTGTAACTTCTTATTGTTAACTTGTTATTGTAACTTGTTACTGTTATTCTTGTTATTGATAATGATGTTGTCATAATCACCTCCATCGAAGAGACGATCATATTACAGACTTATATATAATTACTGGTTTCTTGGTTAATTAGATTGTCTCGAGGATCAGGATACAAGTTACAGACTTATCGTAATTGAAACTTAATACCAGTGAAGGATTAGCCAAGATTCGTCATCTGTTAGTCTGAGTAGATGCTTCGAGTAGACAGAGTCGATTTGTCGAATTAGATTAAGTGAAGGTTAAATCAGTTAAATTAAATTAAATAAATTACATTAAGTTATATAAATTAAATTAAAAGTTAAAGTTAAATTAATTAAATTAAGTTAAATAAATTAAATTAAAAGTTAAAGTTAAGTTAAATTAATTAAATTAAATGAAGGTTAAAGGTTAAAGGATGATAGATTAGGAATAATGTTATCATAAATGCTGGTTATAGTGAGATGGTTATTGGGGAGGTATTACTGTATGAAGGATTTTTTGAAGGAGTAGATATAGTTGTGTAGTTAATTTAAGGCAGATTTTGAGAATCATCATAAGTGGATGGCATTGGCACAGAAATACAGGCAGATATAGGATAACAACTGTTTGTATTCTCTGAGGACCTTTGTTATCAATAAGATTATATTGATATCGATATAATAACAAGGAGTCAAAGAGCGCTGAT
>NW_020869308.1:1224902-1227402 GCF_003789085.1 Penaeus vannamei | reverse complement strand
TGTCTTAGAATCCGAGGCTCGTCTTCAACGCCCCGGAGCCATTGGGAAGGAACTCTAGTTCTTTCCTAGTAGTACATCATGATATTTCCTGAATTCTTGAGTCAAGCACTTTGATTCTTTTATGAAATCGATGAAGCTAATAAAATGTATGGAACCAGAGTTATGTGGATATACATACCTTGGCGCATAGTCAAAAGATTTTCAAACGAGAAACGTAGGCAAGGTAATGGGAAAATATTGGATCCCGTTATTCTAAACCGAGCTAAAGGGTAGAGGTTGCGCAGCCAGTTCGATAGACAACGAAGGGGATGAGAACAAACGGCAGAAAAGCCAGCGCCAGGGAACAGGAGGAAATGCGAATGGCGGAAGACCACAAGGCGGAAGGGAAAACAACCCACTTATATATTCCTAAATGGCGGTTTTCTGCGGCAATGCTCAGTCTCCAGTTGGCAATTTGATTTCGCTAGTTTATCGCATATACAAGCTACATATCATTTCACTTACATATTAATCAAGCAACTGAAAATCGGAGAAGAAACCCTTAAACCCATATAATTTGATGAGCTTTACACAAGGGCGGGGTTCATCTGCATAAGACAGAAATTATGCGCCTTCGTAAGCGACCAAACCGTCTCACCTCCATTACACGCGACCACTAGCGATTCCAGCACTGCACCAAACACCAACTAGCTGCTAGTCCATCACCGTCTCGGAAACCCGTGCCAAGCCAGTGACTGATCCAGCCACCGGCCCGGGAGTGGAGAGTTCGGCGCTATCACTCCGGCACGCGACCGTTCAATACCAAGCACTGGGGTAACATGGTGGTAAATCACAGAGCAGGAGTGGCGGGATGAAATATCGATGTCTGTCAAAGTTTATAGGGAAGATGTCTGACGCTTAATTTTCTCTCTCTCTCTCGAGGTGGACGCGTGAGGCTAATTAAATATCTCGTTCTGAATTAAGGTCAGGTTTATGTCGATGTACTTTTTTCTCTCTTACAATCTGAACGCAAGAAACGCACAGCTATTGCTGATATCGCAGCTACAATCATCATTCTACACCAGAGATGATGCGAACTGGAATCGTTTCGCTTCTGCGCTCTGAAGGAAGCAGCTTGCTGGACGCACAAGGCCCAAGGTCTCCGCTTATCGTGCTCTGACCTTTTCACTGCTGTACGCTGAAGAACGGTTTTGCTTCCCCTCCGATTCCTCTGCTACGTCTAAGCCAATTCTACGGGACGTGAAACGGCCAAGAAAATCCTGCTTTACAAGACACATTGGGGTTGCGCATCTTACCTGTCCGTTGAACAAACACCTTCACCCTTTCACCATATCTGAGGCACTGAACTAACAGTCAGCATGCACAAACACCTTTCGCACTTAGAAGCAGAAATTAAACACACCACGTCACTTTCAGTCCTGACATGTTCAGGGAGAAACATGCACACCGCTGCACTGTCCCTTAGGAAGACGCCAGTCACCCTCTCACAGCACTCACTGGCCCCTACAAGTATGGCCACAAAACAAACAATGCACCATATTAAAGAGCGCCTGCTAATTTCGAGCAGTTTAATCACACACACTTTAAAGGCTTGCTAGATCATTTCCAACCACCACAGCGCATTCCAGGCTTATCCACGTACATGAAACTATTCGGCTTACACAAGGAAAGGCAGGATGTGGCCGCCTCCGAACTAAAAAATAAAGTCACTATGGAAAGGGGGAGAGAGAGAGATCCACTTCCTCATCCTCCAACGTCTCTCCGATCACTGAAACGAGAGCGGGCCGGCGACCCCTTGAACCGGAGGTGGCGGCGGGGGAGAGGCGGGGCGGTGGCCGGCGGAGGGAGGGGCGAGGGCGAGGGGGAGGCGGTGAGGGGAGGGAGGGGACAGGGCAGGGACAGGCGGTGAGGGAGAGGAGTGGAGCTAGTGAAGGGAGGGGGGGGGGGGGTGCGAGGGCAGGGGCAGGCGTTGAGGGGAGGGAGAGGGGCGAGGGCAAAGGGAGGCGGTGAGAGGAGAGGGGCCGTGGGCAAGGGGAGGGAGGGGAAAGATCACAGGCGGGTGGGGCCTTCGGGAGGAAGCAGCGATGAGATGAGGGAAGAAAAGGAGGGCAAATAAGGTCGTCCGAGGACTGGTAATGAATCCGCTCGCCACTCCTCGGCGTTCGCACCTCGCTCTCCGCCGCGACCAATTCAATTATTCCAGGAGAGAAGGAACGGCGACACAGCAAACTCCAAACGCACCTCGCTGGGTTTGAAATAATTCGAAGTAATCTAGAGCAGGACCTCAAAAGGAATGCAGACGAAACCACAATCACCCTCGTCTTGAACCTCGAGACTACGTACGACGTCCGCCGCCTGGAAGCACGGCGGAGGAGCGGCTGCCTTTAATGCCATTCCTTCGCCCTTAATCCCTCTGCCGTTCGTAGGACTGCTGCTTTAGGGAGGGTCGCTCTCTCACCTCTACTTCCTCCCTTTGTCGGGCTATTCCTCTTCTCTGTCT
>NW_020869308.1:1217402-1219902 GCF_003789085.1 Penaeus vannamei | reverse complement strand
TTCATTCTTTTCTACCCCTTTGAAAGAGGACCTGATCCCTAATTAATGAATTTCGCAGGGCAATTAATGGAATAAGTATTATATGTAGTTATATATCTATTCTATATTTTGTAATTTATATATCATGGGAAAAGGAAATACTGCCAAATTAAAAAATAAAATTAGTAAACATATCTTTGCAAAGTTTATACAAGCTGCACAGCACAGTGTGCCCCGAACAGAAATTTATCCTGAACATGCCTGGCGCGTTCCAGCTGGACTGAGAAGAATCCTGTCTGAAACCTTGCCTCCTGCGACGAAGGTGACAGCTCACAGGCAACAGGAAGTCGCAGAACTGTTTGCCTGCCTCTCAGGGAGGAGGAATCATTTCCCCGCTGAAGGGAGGAAAACCCTTAGCCGAGAAGCTGCCTTTGGAGATCTCCAGAGCAAAGGTGTTGCTGTGTCTCGTGGTAGTATTAAACGCCTGATCACACCTGGAGACGGACTGTGGACACGGGAAGGCGAGCCCACAAAAAAAAACTTTCATAGTGATTTGAATGATATGAATCTGCTAAATACTATCTTGGCAGTTTAAACAAATAAAGTCAGTGTATAGGCCTCAAGTTAAAGCATCATCTAAGACCTTTAACTTGTTTAGGGCAAAAGTAAAGGAAGTGTGTTCGAGTTCGATTTTATGCCACACGCCATTCAGCCAAAATGATAGAGCTCTACTTCCATATGAAATGAGCATAGAATGAAAGGTGCAGCTGAACAAGATTTCGGATTCCTGGAATTACTTCTGAACTGCTTAATGCCCAAGATGGTCAAATGAGACTGCCCCACCTTTTAAGTGGTACACTTGTGGATTTCATGACACCCTCGCTCCGGTGGATTTGATGAAAGCCCCAGACCTAGCAATGCTTTTATGCTCAAGGCTAATTGTTAGTCATAAACCAGGCAGTCCCACAGAACATCTGTAGTCATGTTTGCATAGTGTTACCCTTATAAGATGAAGGTGGTAAATGGCCATGAGCATATGCAAATAGATGGAGATAGGAAGCATAGAGCCATCCAGACTAGGGGAGCGTACATGTCTGCGTTTCCACTTACAGCAACATAAGGAACCTGCTGTCTTGCGGCAATCCTTTTTCCTGGAGTTAGGAGAGCGATAACTCGCTCCCTTCTCAAGATAAAAGTTTTATAAATAGATTCTCATTTGCCTTGCGAAAATTGCTAAGGGAATCATAGTGACATAACTATGGCGGACACTGACATCCCTCCTTGACTAGCTCAGTCTAACTTATATAGTTTATCCTGATAGTCTTGTGACCATTCCATGACACGTAGAAGCCTTGGCAGGGGATAACGCCCGACCTGGAACTACCAAATAAAAAGTTCTTATCTAGCAATTAGTATAATAGTGATAATTATTCAGAGGTCTGCATTGCTTAAGGAATGCTAAATATTTCTTCAGTCAAGTTAAAGGCTTTAGTCCTGAAATTTGACATAATGAATGAAAGCTCCATACCCAGAGATTGAAGTAAAAAAGGATGCATGATTTATATTCTCTTGAGATTCATTTTCCATAGGGAAGGTAGTTCCCAGGTGAGGACAGAAAGGAAAGTCTTGTCTGCTTGCCATTGCAAGAAGCCATACTATATTCGATGGATTCACGGTTTGATATTCTTTTGTGTTTAAAGCGAACTATGCCTCTGTAGGCAAGTCAGTCACACGTTCAGATATATACTTGAGGTAATCTAGAATGACGACGTCCCTCCAGAGCCCCTAGAAGGTTCGATTCCGTGGGATGATGAAGAGTGCATTTGACGATCCCGAGTTACTTATAACTCCTAGATTTTCCACACAGCCAGAATGCTGGTTCAGTTTTAGCTGATTTATCATCCAATGCCCAGAAGGTTTGGACTGACCTCGCCCAGACTGCCTGACCCATCACACGGACACAGACGAGCCTCGAGTGAGCCGACGTAGATCAGGAAGCCTTCGGGGGATTCCTGCTCCTTCAGGCGAGAGCGTCCTGAAGTCTCGTAGTTCAGACTGAAAGACTAACTCAAAAGGAGAGGCATGATGGACAGTGATGGCTGTACAAGACAAACAGAAAAGAAGCTGACGTCTGCATCTTCTTTGGTAAAAATATTGTCCACAGGTCAAGATGCCGCAGCGGACTCTAGCGGCGCCCGCGATGTAGTCCAAATCTGTCGGAATTCTCCTAACGTTTGTTTGCGAAGGCGCTGTCATCCTTACTGTTATTAACCGTTGTTCTGTTTGCACTTTGACAGATCATTAACATTAATGTTATAATGATTTTTTCTGCGATTTTTAATTAATGATTTCATTTTCATTATTGCTATTACTATCACGATTATTGACATTAACATTAAGATCATTATTGTTGTTTCGTATTTCTGTGATCATGATATTAATAATCCTGATGTGTTATCATTATAACCTTCTACTATTACCATATACTTAGAATTTTGGCATGATCATCAGTATCAACACT
>NW_020869308.1:1209902-1212402 GCF_003789085.1 Penaeus vannamei | reverse complement strand
ATCTTGGTCTTGGTCCAGGAGACCTCTAGACCCAAGGGCTTCGCTTCATTGCTAAATGCATCGAGAGCCACCACTAAGGTTTCCAAAGACTCAGAATAGCAACATCATCAGCAAAGTCAAGGTCTGTAACCTTGATGTTGCCCAGTGTTGCTCCATTGCTTTGAACAGTAGCTCTGCCCAGTAGCCAGTCCATGCAAGTGTTGAAAAGAGTTGGTGCAAGGACACAGCCTTGCCTCACTCCTGAACTAACAGGAAAGAAGCTCGACAGGCCCCCACCACACTTTACAGCACTTTCAGTACCAGTATACAGGCTTGCTATCAGTCCAATAATCCTTGTTGGAATTCCTCTCAGTCTCAGGATCTCCCAAAGTGACTCCCGATGCACCGTATCGAACGCCACAGATGCGCAAATGGTAATTCTGTAATGCAGGATTAATGATAGATATACCACTTTTTTTTAGATTTACCAAAAAAACAGATAGAAGATTAAATAGTGTCGTTTAAGTTCAGAGTCACAACCTGAACAATACATTCGAATTTGTGTACATTCTGAGAGGAAGCAAGTGCTTCTTGCTCCTTATATATTAGAACATTTCCATGTCTTTTGTTTTCCATATAAATGGTATTAATGACACAGTTAATAACGATAATGATAACAGTAATAATGATAATTATGATGATGATAATGATTGTCATTATCATTATTATCATTATTATTATACCTATGATAATAATTATTATTATTATCATTATTATTAGATATTACAACTATTGTAATAAAAATAATAAGCATGAACATTAATAGTTTTCTTTTCCTAGAACTCGTTGGTATCTTTCAGTCCATCAGATATCAAGAGATTCCTGTCGATATCCATCCACTAATGAAGTGAAGCAGGAAAAGTAATTAATGAATCAGCTCAAAATGAATGAATTATTTTGTCTGGCAATCATTATCACTGTCAATGTTATTTCCATTGCTTTTATCATTGCCATCGTTATCATTATCAGTTATCATTTAGGATAGTCACCATCGCCACTACAGGAATAATAACCTAAACAACAATGATATAGCATGGCAGCAATGTGGAAGTCATCAAGTAACATGTAAATGCAGTAAAATAGTTGTTTTGGGGCAATTACGTTATAACAAATAATTCTAGCATGCGATGTGCCATTGGATGCGTCATTCAAAACTCAGTCACCATAATAATCATATTTCCTGTACATGTAAACAACCGGATGGGGACGGGATGCGGTACGACACTTTGACTCGAAGGGTTTTTCGTACGCCCGACAGTGTTGATGCTCCTCCCACACGACTTGAAATAAAAGTTTTGAGCGCTCCAGATAAACACTAAAATGTATATTTTGGCGGCAAACGTTGGAACTTGAGCCAACATAAAAAGAGACTATATCAACATTTCAATGACCCATTTTTTCAACAGCAGGTGGATGCACTTTTGGAATAGAACGGAGCGGGACAGACGCACCAAAAAGCACCAACCTCCGAGTCGCATCTGCCCATTACCTCCAAAGAAGGGAAACTGGAGTCAGAAAAAAATGTTAGTTGACATTTATCGACGATCGCCTGCAGCTGGACCACAGGAGGCTTTTAGGAAAGGCTTTGTGTTCTTCCCAAGAACAGAGACGGGAAGAAATCCATTGACTGCGGACGCAGTACCGCCTGCGCCGGTTCGGTTGGTGTCCGTTATTGGTGGTGTTGCTGCTATCATTTTTGTTATTAAAATCATTACTACTACTATTATTACTATCGCTATCGTTATTAATATCATTATTGTTAATACTGTGATCATTATTGATATTATTATAATCCACACTGATATCATTATCATTCTTTTTAATGCCACTGCCCTTGTTATTGTTAATATTATTAATGTGGTTATCATTATTGCAACTATTATTATCATTATTATTATCACCATCATTATTGTTGTCGCTATTGTCACCATCATGATACTTGTACTTTTATTATTAGCAATATTGTTATCATTTTATTATTAATAATAATAATATTGCTGTTACTGTCAATGTTATTATCATTGTTATTATCATTATTATTATCACTATTGTTGTTGGAGGTGATAACTGTTGTTAACAGTGAAAGTGACATTAATATCGGCAGCGCTATGCTTTCCGCGGCCGGGCGAGGCTAACCTCCGTAAACCTCACGAACTGCTGTACACATTTTCGTGGTCGTCAGTAACGTGAAAGTAATGTGCGTCATTAAAATCCTAGCAATTTTGGTACTATCGCTACACAATAATGAAGGTAGTGATTCTTGGGATAGCAGTGGTTGCAGTGATAGGGTGAATGTGATCACGAGAGCTGAATCAGAGCAACTTTTATGATGTGAATCTCAGTGATATTGGTAAACGTATACAATGAAGATAGCGTTGGCGATGATGGAAATACTGGAAAACTGGAGAAAACGTAATTAATGAATAATATGTGCATTCACGACTTTGAGCAGAAAAATAGA
>NW_020869308.1:1202402-1207402 GCF_003789085.1 Penaeus vannamei | reverse complement strand
TTTGGAAGCTTTGTAAGAAGATGGATAAGCGAAGGTGCCCATCGGAAAATGGCGATGGAATGCCCAGATCTTTCACGTCTTCGATGCCACTGGCGACGTCTCTCGGCGACAGAGCGTGTCCCATATTCCGGAAGAGTGAGGCCGGAGCCTCCCCACGAACGCTGAGCTTTATTGAACAAGCTGTGGGGGAAGTGAGCGCCTCTTAAGACTCATTTCTCAGGCCGAGATTTGGGTTTTTATCTGGCGTGTTGTAGCCCCTTTAACGAGGTGAGGGAATGAGGTCACGGCGCCTAACCTTAGGATCTCCGTGGGCGCGGGTCTCCTTCGGCGTTCGCTGAGACTCTGATGTCCGGGTTTCGAAGAGGAGGAGGACGAGGAGGAGGAGGAGGCGTGAAGGAAAATCAATCGTCTTCGAAAAGCGCCAGCGATCGCGAGGGTCCTCGGGACATTTCCCGTGATTAGGTTAGGCGTTCGGCCTGGGCCCGTCCGTTGTAATTGGTCGCCGCTTTGCTTGGTTTGGATTCGATTACCTGTTCGTCTTGGCGAGTCCCTCTAAAATTTCATTCCGGCATATTCCCGTTATCATTGCCTTGTTAGTTCTATCATCCTGTAAGCATGTATTCGCAGCACAAAATAGCTGCAGTGAAAGAACAATATGCTGCTTATATTTGAAATGATCAATTGTTTTTATTACAACCAAATCCAAACGAAAATGTTTACGAAAGCGCTCTACTGCCATAGTGACGACGCTTCAGGGGCGGCGGCGGCGGCGGCGGCGGCGGCGCTGGGGACCTGGCCAAGGGCGCCGTTAGTAGCTTAATATAAAAAATCCAAAGAACAAGTAATATAGGTGATAATAACAATGCTTTTCACGTGTAAAGGCTGAACAACACCGATTATGATTACCTATTAAATCAGCACATAATCACATTTATTTTAAAAATGCTGGCATTATAGTTTTTTCTCTTATTTGTATCTTAATCATCGTCATGAATACCTTTTTATACATCAATATTATTATCAATATAATTTCTATCAATATCATTATCCTTATTATCTTAAACATTAGATAAGAAATATCATTAGCGATGATGTCATTCTCATTGTCATCATTAATTAATGGTATTATTACAGTATTATCATCATATCTACTATTGCTACATTTATTACTATTACTGTTATCACCATCGTCATCATTATTGTTATTGTTATTGTTATTATTCCTATTCTAATTCTTATCTTTATCCTCATTATTATTGTTTAATCGTTATTGTCATCATTATTATTATTATCATTATTATTATTTTCATTATCATTATCATTATTATGATTTTCATTATCATTATCATCATCATTATTATCATCATTGTTGTTATGGTCATTATCATTATCATTATTAGTAGTATTATAAGCATCGTTATTACCATTGCTATTACTATAATTATT
Organism: Penaeus vannamei; assembly: GCF_003789085.1. Classification (NCBI taxonomy): domain Eukaryota; kingdom Metazoa; phylum Arthropoda; class Malacostraca; order Decapoda; family Penaeidae; genus Penaeus; species Penaeus vannamei. Next base: position 1,205,956 of record NW_020869308.1, on the reverse strand, counting down.
TTCACTAGTAGTAGTATTGCTATTATCATCGTTATTATCATTGTTATTATTAATTTTTATTTCTATTATAATTGTTATCATTATGTCATCATTACTATTATCATTATTATGATTATTATCATCGTAATCATCATCATTGACAATATCATTATTATCATTATAATGTACATTGTTATCATGATCATTATTATAATCACTGATAGTGGTAATATTAGCGTTATTGTTATTATTGTTATCATTATTATTATCATCATTATCGTTTTCATCCTTATCATATCATTATCATTATCTTTGCTATTATTATTATTATTATTATTGTTATCATCATCATCATCATCATCATCCTTATTATTGTTGTTTTTTATTGTTGTTATTACTTTCGTTATTATTTTGTTATCATTATTATCATTATTCGCATTATTATTACTGTTACCATTGCCCTTATCATTGTCATTTTATCATTATTACTATCATTATTACAGTTATTATTATCCTTTTTATTACTATTATTATCATTATTACTATTATCATTATTATCACTATTATTATCATATTATTATCATTATTATCACTATCATTATTATCACCATTATTATCACTATTATTTTCATCATTGTTGTTATTTTTTATTATCATTATTATTGTTATTATTATTATCATCATTATTATCATTATTATTATCAATATTTTCATTATAGTCATTATTTTTATTATCATTATCATTACTATTTTCTTTATTATTATTACTATTATCATCCTTATTATCATTATTATTATTACTATTATTATTATTATTATTATTATTATTACTATTATTATTATGATTACTATTATTATTATCGTTATCATCATTACTATTATTATTATTGTTATTATTATTATCATTATTATCATTGTTATTATTATTATTATCATTATTATTATTATTATTATTATTATTATTATTTTCATTATCATTATTATTATTATTATCATTATCATTATTATTATATTATCGTTATCATTATTATCATCATCATTATTATTATTGTTATCATTATTATCATTGTTACCGTTGTTGCTGTTATCATCATTATTTCTATTATTATTGATGTTTTTGTGAATATTATCAATATCAATATCGTTATTACTTTTAGTAGTAGTAGTATCACTGGCTTTTATGACTCTCTTTATTATTATCTTTATTAACAGCATTATTATTATCATTGTTATTATTAACATTATTGATATTATCAGCAATAATGTTATTGATATAATTATTATCATTGTTATTATCATCATCATTCCTATTATTGTAATGATCATTATCATTATCACTATCCTTAATTCTATCATAATAGCTATCATTATGGTTATTGTTATTACCATCATTACTGTTATCATTATTATATTTATTATTATTGCTATCATCATTATCAACAATAATAATCATTTTCATTATTATCTTTTATTATTATCATTATTGCTATTATTATTATTATTATCAATATCATTATTTTTATTATTATTATTATTATTACTATCATTATCATTTATATATATGTATTTATTTTTTATTTATACTATCATTATGTTTTTTATATATTTATCACACATATCCTTATCCTTATTGTTATTCTCATTATCATCATTATTATGGTGATGATAATAATCACTATCATCATTCTTGTTATTGTTATTTTTATCATTATTATCATTACCATTATTATTGTAGTTGTTTTTATCCTTATCCTCTTTATCGTCATTATAACTTTTGTCATTATGGTTAATATTGTTATAATTATAACATTATTATATTCTTTATTATTGTTATCATTATGATTACGATTGTCATTATCATTATGATGATGATTTTTATTATCCTTATTATTATCAATCTCTTATCATAATCATCATCATTATCATTTGTTATTATTATCATTATTATTATCACCATTTTATTACAAGTGGAAGCTTGGCGATGTGGGTGACGGAAGCAGCTCCTTCGCGGCGCAAAACGAAGGCGCTTTTGGCCCGAAGGACACCTGTTACTCCGGCCCTTGGCTGTGGGAGAGGCAGCGACATCAATAAAAGTTCTCGTCGCTCGCTCATGTCGGTTAATAAAACTGCATTCGTCACAGTAAATACGTATCTAAGGCAATTACGATGTTTTTCTTTCTTTTAAATCACGTCACAGTTTTACTTTTAATTTCTCAACTTTCCGGTAATGCTAATCCCGGGTTTCTGTTCTTTGATAAGTTTTATGTTTACCTTTCAGAACGGGTATTCTCCTTTCTTTTAATATTCATTTTTCTTACGCGTTAAATTTATGTCTAGGCACCGGATATTGCAATATTACAGAGCATTTTCAATATCAGAAGCTCTGCGCCCCGAAGACCACTGATCCAATCGTAGAGTTCTTCAGGTCCATTGTTTATACTGAATTGTTTATACTTTATGTACCTCATAGAACCTGCCTCGGTGTTTTCCATCGCAGGTCTGAGATGGAATACTTGTGAATACTTTCGGTTTGATATGCTGCAGGTCCTTCATTTACCTGGAATTACTGTTTATTTTCGTATGTCAAGCCTTCAGTCAAATCGTTGCTTTTAATCATCAGAAAAAAATTAATAAGATCAGAAATTATATAAAATCTCCCTTGTTTGCAATAGTATTCGCCATTACACCAAGAAATAAATATAAATAAAAATAATATGGAAAGGGAGACTTTTATCTTATCGTTTATGTATATTTATTTACTTTATAAGTTTTTCATACTCGGTCGTAGGCGGTAACATTAATACGGAATTATGTTCTTTGGCCATTGTGTCTATAGATCCACATTACTCTGCATCCTCATTTTCGTCACCAATATCATCTCTTTTCTCTTAGATGAGAGAAAATAATTGGCGAAGCAAGAAAATATGATAATGTTAGCCTAAGCAATATTAGCTGCAGTGGAAATTATTATTCTGTCGCACATTATATGCTCTAATTTTCAACTCTACGAGGAACTATTAAAATCTAGTGTCATAGAAAACGCTGATCATCCAGAGTACAGAAAATGACTATTAGAGGACAGACTTAAAAATAACGTAATATTACGATTTTATACAGAACATAGATATGTATTTCCAACGCTTAAGAGACTAATTGCATTCTCATTAAACCAGCCATTCTACGCATTCTTTCAAGAAGCAAACGTACAATTTCCTAGAGCTCTAGACAATAAGGCAATGCCATTTATACCTTAATTGATACGTCTTTTTTACTTGGAGTCGAGTATGGTCATCAACAGGCACAACTAATGTTTACTGAAAATACTGTCAATATCAAAATAGTTCATATGATATTGTGATAATAACTTACTATGGTGATTTAATTCGTGACTTTTTTCTTTACCAGTTAGATGCTGAGACGATAGCTAACTTATGATTATATCACAAATATTATGGTTTTGTATAGATTGCAAGTGAGAACCCTTGCGTGATATATGAACTTTGGATTGCTTTATTTATTTGTCAATCCGCCATTCAAAATCAAATCGTTTAACTTATCTATCAGACATGACCACA
>NW_020869308.1:1189902-1194902 GCF_003789085.1 Penaeus vannamei | reverse complement strand
TTTATCTATGTTCTGCCGACTACCTACGAATGTACATTAAGTTTTATGTGGATTTAGTTTAAGGCCATTAGTGTCAAAATATAATTTTGCTTGTGTAAGGATATGTTGAGTGTTTCTTATTAATATATTCAAGTTGTTTACTAAGTCACTATGAAGAAACTGAATCATCGGCGTCATGCACTTGGAGGCAGTTATGGGCTATTGTTGATAAATCATTTATGGAAATTGTAAATAGATCGGACCATAAATAGATTCTTGCGGAACACCAAAAAGTACTTGCTGTTTTGATGACACCAAAATTGATACTAACCGATTGGGTCCTTGTATCGAAATAACTTTTAAACCAAAAGGTATCAGTTTTATGATTTACTAATTTGTTAAGAATTTCATGGTTGACACTATCAAAAGCCTTAGAAAGGTCGCATTATGTGAACAGATTTACCTGATTTTTGACAGTTATTAAAAATTCTCATCAGTAATTTATAGTAAAGCTGTTTCAGTAGATACCTTATTTCTGAAACCATCTTGCATTTTAGATTTATTGGCCTCCAGGAAACTTGTTAGTTGATTTGCTACATTTTTTCAAGAAATTTGGATTATTTAGGGAGTATAGTGATAGGGCGATAATTATTCACGTCGTCTATATCCCCCGCCTTGAATATTTGTGTTGCTATACCATGTTTCCAAAGCGACGGAAAGACAGTGACCAGAGAGGTGTTAATAATGACCAAATAGTGTGCAATTGCGGATAGACTATCTCTGATAAAGTGCAAAGCAATACCGTCTGCTCCTACAGCATTTCGCGAAGGTCTTTTATTGATAATATAATTGTTTCTGCATCCAAAGAATTAGTTATAAACTCTGCCCGATCTGTTTTTTTTTTTTTTTTTTTTCTAGAAGTAGTTGTTTATTCAAAAGTTAATTTTCCATTTTTTAAATACGTCATTAAAGTGCTCTGAGCTTTGTAAAGGTTTTGTACAATCACTAGTGGGGTGTTTGTTGTGAGGCACTAGTTTTAACAATTGTCCATGTTCTATCAGAATTGTTCATATATTCTATGAATTTATATCTGAAATAATTTCTTCTTGCAGGTTGAATTAGCAATTTTACATTCTTCTTTTTTATTTAATAATCTACCTGAAAGGCGGCTTCATGTTTGTTGTTTTAAGAGCTTGGTGGACATGATCCCTATCGCTAACGGCTCTCTTGATGTCGCCATTTGTCCGTGGAGCAGAGGGACGTCTGACGGGTCGAGGTGCGTCGGGAGCCAGCGCATCGATGCTGCTTTTAATAACTTCCATGAGAATAGTTGCTTGATTGTTTACATTACCTGTCGATGAAATATCCAATAGAGTCTTCAGAGTTCTTTAGACAAGATAAGCTCGCGGAAAGATTGAGGGTCATAGCGTTTGAAATCGCGAAAAGGTTTTATTACTGGTGGTCGCTTTGATTTTTTTTTTTTTTTGTGTGTGTATTTAACGTCATAGTTATAAGTTCATGGTCAGAAACATGGCACGGGATGACATCGAAATGGAGAATGATGTGTGATATGAGTTATTATCAATCTAATAGAGAAGAGATGTTTTCTGTAATTCGCGTAGGTTTATCTATTATTTGTTCTAATTTATTTTTCTTAATTAAATTTTGTTTAATCATTCAGGTCACCTAAGATGAAAAGCGGGGATACGGCCGAAGTGAGAATTTTCTATAATGTATCCAGAAGATTCTGGGTTCCCTACAGACAGCGCCAATAATGAAGGAGCGAAGCATGTTGCTTTGCACGGTAACCCAGACATCTTCTACGGCGGTATTGCTAATTGCTTTAGCAGATTGACTTCACGGTATCTCGTACATATAAACATACTCCTCACCGTCCTGCATCACGTCTATAAACTTTGGAATAAAATTTGGGATATTGATGAAATTACTAGCCATTTCCTGGTGGAGCCATGTTTCACTTATGCATAATATGTCCGTTTCTTTCCTCAACAAGCATTTTAATTTCTTCAAAATGCCCGAGGAGAGACTGAGCGTTTATATGCTCTATTTTCATGACCATTGGTATCGCTGACGGCGTTGCCTCGTCAAACATACTGATCGCGCTTGTACTTGTTTTTGTTTAAGAACACTGACATTGTCGGGGAAAACATGTCTATAAATAGTTCCGGCTTTGTGTCCTTCCCCCGAACGGACACCGTGAAGCTGGTGCAGTAGTCGTGTGTCATCACTGTCTTATGGGCCTTGACACGAGATATTTTCAAACTTTTCGGATAAATGTTCTATATCCTCTTCGCTTGTATAAAGGTGACAACTAATAATGTAAAGGTAGACTGTGTCAGGACGATCTGCTCCCTTTAACGGCTTTGGTGCTTTGAGTTTTGCTCGTTCTGCATAGTTGTTGATGATGATTGGTGGCGCTGCTGGGGGAGGGGGGCAGTGGGCAGGGCGGTAGCCCCTTGCACCTGCTGCTGAGCTGTTTCCTCCCAGTGGCGGTTGGGGTCGAGTTGTTCGATTTGCTTGTTATTCCTGTTTTATTCCCCTAAAGCTTCGTTCACGTGTCACTTGTATAGAAGCTTCAACTTTGGGCTTGTTGGTTTTCGGTCTCACGGCGAGAGGGCTCTTGGCTGACTTGGGGGAAACGGGGGCGTCTGTAGGGACGGGGGACTGCTGGCTGGGAGCGCCGGGCACGTGGATGGCTCAGCAGAGTTGGAGGCCGGCGAGTCAGCAAGGGCGCGAGGGAGCTGGCTGGTCGCGGGCAGGGAGAGGGGAGGATCGCCGGTCGTGGGTATGGGCATGGGTGTGTGGAGGAGGGGTTTGGGGTAGAGGGAGGGGGCGCTGTGACTGGGGGAGATGTGAATGGAAAGGTTTCGTATGTGGTCTGATCAGGGTGGGGGATGGGAGGGAGGGGGGATCGGTTCTTGTGTGACCGATGTGTTCTCTGCTTGTTTTTGCTCTAGGATTTTGTTGAGACGATTGCTGTTCGGAGAACATTCCGATCAGCAAGTCGATTTTGATCCGTGAAGGAATTTTACAATAGTAGTAGAAATACCTGATTTTTTAGGTGGTGACCAATCTGTTGGGGGGAGTGTCCGTTGTAGAGAGGGAGAGAGAGAGAGAGAGAGAGAGAGAGAGAGAGTGAGAGAGAGAGAGAGAGAGAGAGAGAGAGAGAGAGAGAGAGAGATTGAAAGAGAAGGGGGAAGGGAGAGGGAGATAGAGAAGAGAGAGAGAGAGAGAATGGAGGAGAGAGGAAGACTCAGAGAGAGGGAGAGGAGAGGAAAAGAGAGACGGGGGTGAGAGTAACAAACGCTTACAAAAGGGATTTATTTTTTTGGAAAAAATAGCTGAAAAAATAGTTATTCGTCCCTCATTTTGTAATATCTTTGACTTATCTATAATAGAATTACTTTCCCTTGTAGCGGGAATACAATTCTTCACTGTTGTGATTATGCAACTCATGTATCTTTACATTTGTTTCTCTTAAAGTATACATTAATCCAATCCGTAGGTATATATTTACTTTTTAACCAACGGAAATGTAAAGTTTGGTTTACAGTTTATATTACAAATTTTAGGCTACGCTTTATGTGTATGTGCTTATGTGTGTGCGGGTGTGCATACATTTATACACACACACACACACACACACACACACACACACACATACACACACACACACACACACACACACACACACACACACACACACACACACACACACACACACACACACACACACACATATATATATTATATATATATATATATATATATATATATATATATAATATATATATATATATATATGTAAACACATGCTTATGAACCACCTCCATAAGGACTTGTGGGCAGTAATGATAGTGGCACATGGCTTTAACTCTTCGTTTCTAAAACGAATAACACGCAAGTAAAATAGTACACGAAACGCGAGAACTGCGACGCTGTCCGGAGCCAAGGTCTATAAAAGTACTTCAACAGACGTTGCCGGAGCGGCGGCGCGGCCGTCCAGCCGGCGACGCGGCGAGGCTCTCCGTCGGCCCGCCTGAGCAGGTCCTTCGATTGTCCGGCCGTGACCGCGCAAGGGAAGCAACGTCACGCGGGAAACGGCTTGGGTTGTGATTAGAACCACGTGGACAACATGGCGACCACGTGGCATGGGGTTTCATGGACTTATATAAATGCTTTACCAGCAGAGTGGTGGGGAACCCTATATTGAGGAGAAAACAGTAAGGAATGGTATCCTCACTTCCCAGCCCTTAGGCTACGCATTCAGGAGAAACAGCCGTGCAACTTCATCCTCATATTTTCTTCCCACTTTTTAAATGCCCAGTTTTGATCTTTTTCATTGTTTTGCAAGTCGCATGACGTCGTTGCAAGTTCCAGGATGTGGGATCGTTTTTTATGCTGCTTCCAGGCTTTATATTTAGCATCTGATGATAGTCGGCGCCGACAGCCAAACCGAGGCTGGTCAGTCTTACTCTATACTGCCGACGAGGGACACTGATGTTGCAAGAGTTTCCCTTTGTTGGTTAGTGTCCCCTTTTAGAGGCTGTTCCACTCAGTCGAGGCAGTGACGGGCGTCCAGTCTGCATGGTCCCAGAGCCAAGTGATCCTTGTGGTTTCTTCTGATCGCTCAGCAATCCACTTGGTGTCCGTGAGGACAACCTGATGATCTGAGGATCCCACAAACCCTAGTTAAAAATATCCAGAAAATCATCAAAAGACCTTTGGGTCAAGAACTGATTCAGATCCCCAGCTAATATGAAATGTTTACAGGAGCGTTGAATAAGAGGTTCATCAAGACTATGCACTAGCATATCTAAAGGACCAGAGCCTTGTCACTGAGGTCTATAACAGGCACATACAAGGGCAGCATCATTACTGTGTAGGCAGACCTTAAAAACATCAATTGAAAATGGTCAGGTATATCAACATCTATTTGCTGCATCTGCATAGACTTCTTGAAACATACAGCAATGCCTCCATCTTGCTGGCCTATCCCG
>NW_020869308.1:1167402-1169902 GCF_003789085.1 Penaeus vannamei | reverse complement strand
TGGTTTTGCATCCAATGAAGAAGATAAGGGAAAGAAGAATTTAAAAAGTCATTTACAACAGTTTAAAAGAAAAATATTTGCTGATGATATAGCAAAGATGTCTTTCAAACCGAGTGTAGAATGGAAATAATAAAGGAAAAATAAAGATGCTCTTCGAACATCCCAGGATAGCCATAATACATTTGTAAGTATTCAACAGTTATTTTCTATAGAATAATAAATCTATCTACATGCTTTAGCTAATACTTCTGGTCAGCATAGATATGACCACAGATTGGTCGATTGTAATATACTGGAGTCTATTGGCGACAAAATCAGTAATAAAAAAATCACTCATTTCTGTCGGCCATGTTGGCGGTTTGTTTACTATTGTGACGTCATGAAACTGTAGCAAGCTCTCCCTGGAGGCTGTTTGAAAATGCTTGGTTTGGGTGTGAAACCAAACCAAAGTATCTGGTCTAGAAGTTCCGTTAAAAACAGTAAACAAGAAGTTCCCTTTTTTATTTTGAAATATCTTGCCGTCAAAAATACGCCTCCCCCCCCCCCCTCTCTCTCTCTCTCTCTCTCTCTCTCTCTCTCTCTCTCTCTCTCTCTCTCTCTCTCTCTCTCTCTCTCTCTCTCTCTCTCTCTCTCTCTCTCTCTCTCTCTCTCTCTCTCTTCTCTCTCTCTCCTCTCTCTCTCTCCTCTCTCTCCTCTCTCTCTCTCTCTCTCTCCTCTCTTCTCTCTCTCTCTCTCTCTCTCTCTCTCTCTCTCTCTCTCTCTCTCTCTCTCTCTCACTCTCTCTCCTCTCATCTCACTCTCACTCTCACTCTCTCTCACTCTCACTCTCACTCTCACTTCTCACTCTCTCTCTCTCTCTCTCTCTCTCTCTCTCTCTCTCTCTCTCTCTTCCTCTCTTTTAATATGTATCTACCCATCTGCATTTATTTATCCATATATAACTATACATACAAACACACACACACACATACACACACACACACACATGTATGTCCCTACACCGGAGACGCCCCCATTCGCTGTGCGTCGCTCACTCCGACGAATCCTGCATCCGCCTGTCCCTTCCGCCGTGCGTCCGCTGCCCGTCGGTCCGACCGGTCGCCTCGAGAAGTTTCACTTGGTCGGCGGGCGGTTTGCGGAAAATTATAACAGCCTTATATTTCTGTACCTCCTTTTCTTGGAGGCTTTTTTGAGCCATATACTGTTTTCTATGAGACATCACTGACCTATATTGTAGCATTAACTTTATATTACTAATTGTGTGTGGCACTTTATTGCGCAAATGGTGTGGTGTGTTTTCACGGGAGAAGAAAAATACTATTTTATTCAAAGGTATGTGCATATTTATGTGTATACATGGATTTACATCCTCGGGGAGGAAGGGCGCAGGCAGACGCCGTAGATCCTACGCATTATCCGGTCTCCCTCATCCCCTTCGTCCTCCAGCAGTGGTCCCGGGTAGCACCCTCAGCAGGAGCACCAGGAGCCTTCTCCTTCCTGTAGTAAGCCTCGTTTAAGCTCTAATTTGAATTCTAATGTGTCTCCAACAAGACGCTTTCGGAGGACGACAGCCTCTGGGCTATCAAATGACGCCGCCAGCACTCCAGTGCCGAGCAAGAGAGCTCGCAGGGTTTGAAGGTGTGCGAACTCTGTTCGAGCGACGGACCAGAGGCCGGTTGCACCGTCACCTTTCGCATCCACATGGGCAGGACCGCGGGGAGCTCCCCGCGAGTATGACGACGGGGTTAGACCTTTTAGAGAAAGGGAGCCTCATAGACAAGGGGTACACAGTACACACGGGTACTAGTCCTCAAGTCTTTTCCACTGCCTGCAGGAAAGAAAAGCAAGCGCTGTCAACACGGAACGAACAAACCGTAAGCACAAGCCAGCAGACCGGCTGGCAGAAGGGCGAGGAAGCGCAGACTTCTGTGGCTCATCGCGGGAATGCGTGGCCTCCAGTGATGGACACGAAGCCCGCGGCCTTGCTCCCCGCGGCCCACGCCGGCGAGATGGAAGCTCTTGCTCCTAACCGCGAGACACGAACCAAGGCAAAGGTTGCATCGGGGCGCAACTGCCGCGTGCAGGGAGTCGACCGCAGTGATCACACACACACGTGTGAATCTGCGCGTGTATGTGTATACACACACACACACACATAATATATATATATATATATATATATATATATATATATATATATATATATATAGAGAGAGAGAGAGAGAGAGAGAGAGAGAGAGAGAGAGAGATACACATATATATGCATGTATATATAGATGTTAATCGGGTTCCCCCATGGATTTCCTCGCCATTGAACCGTGCGCGTATAAGAAGGAAAACATGAATGCACGAAGATAATCATTTCTGTAAATGTGGGTCGCCTTCAGCATCCCAGCGGCGAGGAGACTTCAACTGGAGCCTCCTGCCTCGTCCGCCACGCCCGGTGCGCCGCAATGAGCAGCCGACTCGTGAAGCCTGAACTGACCTTGTATTCTTTTGG
>NW_020869308.1:1157402-1159902 GCF_003789085.1 Penaeus vannamei | reverse complement strand
TTGGGCAATATTCAGGCCTCCAAAAGTGCTCCATGACGAATAATATACGGGGAAGTGTCTCATGTTTTATTTACAGAATGTGTTCGAATGGTCAGAAGAATATTATGAAAATTTATATTAGGTTTTACATACTCATTTTATTTCTATGTATATATAATTGAATATGCTGACGTAAACTTATATATCCTTTTGAATGTAGTTGATATAAATCAATAAATAGTGTCATTTTAAAAATATTTAAAGGTGTGACCTTCGAAACCATTGTCGATGGACGAATGAAGAAGTATGATGGGAGGCGCTTAGGGCCCGCGCATTTTCAACTATTTTCGATAGTTTTCCGTCGTTTGATTTGTAATTTGAAGATGTTGATAACTAACAACTTGTATTTATTGTTATTTCCTAATTTTACATCAGTAAACCAGTGATTTGTTAATTGATACAATTCAAAAACAAAATCAGATTCGTCAACTCGAGTACAATTCCTAGGAATGGGGGTGGAGCCGCATCTGTGGCAAAGCGTAGAAGCATCGGCAGCGTTGCTGTCGCGATCGGCCCGGAGAATGTCGCAAATGAAAAAAAACGACACTTTCTAGTGTAGACAGTTTCTTGGCACCGGAAAAAAGGCTTAAGGCCAAAAGTTTAACTCGGAACCATTATTTCCATCGACAAGAACTACACTTTCCTGTGACTCCACCCATATTTATGGGACAAAGTCATACTGCAACCAGCTGATGAGCGTGCAGAGCACCTCTGCCTGATTTGAAACTGAAAGAAAACGGGAAGTTCAAATTTGATGTTACACCGTTTGGTGCATCGTTCAGTCATGATGATGTTAATGAGGATATTATTGGACCAAGTGCTCGACTAAATGTATTTGCGCACGTGCTAAAATGTATTTCAAGCTCAACATGATTATTTTACTTGTCATGTACATATATATACTGAATAAGCAATCGTAAACTCATATATCCTTTTAAATGCAGTCAATATTAATTAATCAATAGTGGCATTTTCAAAATATATATGAAGTGAGACTTTCGAAATCGGCGTCGGTAGACGAAGGAAAAAGTATGATGGGAGGCACTTGGGGCCCACGAATTTTCAACTGATTTTGATAATTTTCCGCCATTTGATTTCAAATTTGATGTTAACAACTAACACTTTGTAATTATTGCTATTTTCTAATGTTGCATCAGTAAAACAGTTTTTAATCAATTAATACAATTAAAACAAAGATTCGTCAAATCGAGTACGATTCTTGTGGATGGGGGAAAAGTCGTACCTGTGGCAACATGTCCTTGGAATGGAATGGAATGAAATGGAATGGAATTAGTGACACTTTCTAGTGTCGTAATTTTTTTTTCGGCGGAAATAAGGCGAGTCTTCTTTTGTAGTTGGAAATCTTCTAAGTAAATAAATTATGACGTCAGTCTATTAAATTTAATTAAACATTTTTTTGCAAATTTGTCACCATTAATATATAGCAGGCTTATTTGCAGACAACATATATGGAATATTTTTTACCTGTTTTATAGCTTCATTCATTGTGAATAGGAATATGCCTACCCAGCAATATTGCGGTCTCGCGGTGACCAGCTGATAGCGCGCGGTCACGTGACGCTGTAGCCGACCCCCGCAACCCGCAGCGCGGCATACTTCCCCCAGGTTGGGTCCAGGTCCACAGCCTGTCCTCTCGCCCTCACCATCAGCGGCTTCTCGAAGACATATAACGAGACCTAATTGGTTGACACCGGACACCTCACGGCTCTGCTATTGGACCGCAGGCTCCCCTCATTCCCGGGTGGCTGGCACAGCTCAGCCCCACTTAAGCTCCGGCGCCCGGGCCGAGTTCACCCCAGAGCTGGAAACAAGTACAATAGTTCCCATCCCTAAACCAAAGGAGCCTGGCAAGCACCGTCCCATCTCTCTTCTCAGCTGCCTGGGAAAAACAGCTGAGAAGATGGTACTTAACCGGCTCCGATGGAAAATGGGACCCCCTCATGAACACCTGCACGGGTTCACAAAGGGTAAGAGCACAGCACACAGCATTTCCACACTCCTAAGCACAATATGCACCTCGCCCGCCGTGGTTGTCTTCCTAGACTTGGAGGCTGTTGAACTGGCAAGTCCCCTTGCCATTCAGGAGACCCTAATCCACAAAGGTGTCAAAGGCAGACTCTTGGCCTGGATAGCTGACTATTTTAAAAATAGATCAGCAAATGTCAGAGTTCAAGGCCACCTTTCACAGCACATGCCACTTGAGAATGGAACACCTCAGGGTGGGGTTCTCAGTCCAGCCCTTTTCAACTCAGCTCAGCGTTGTCTGAACCTGGTGTCTGAAGAGTGTTGTAGGACGGGTCTAAAAATAGCAGCAAAATCCAAAGCAATGGCTCTGAGAACCAATGTCAGAAACAAAAAACTCACTGTTCAGGGTATGGATCTGGAATGGGAGAAGGACTATCTATACCTTGGTGTATGGATAGGACACACACTCACTTTC
>NW_020869308.1:1149902-1152402 GCF_003789085.1 Penaeus vannamei | reverse complement strand
GGATTTGAACTGCTCTTTCTATATATACCGAGTGCCCACGGGGAGTGTGTGTAAAACTTCGCTATCTTTACTCATGTATGAGTAGATAGGTAATGTCTATGGATGCTAGTAAGCTCCTAGTTGCACACTTCTTTTGTTGGGTCGTGTATCAGTGGATAGAGTGCCCGTCTTGTGAATTCTTTGCAATGGCGGTGGGGGTTCGAATCCCTGTCAGAGAGGTCATAAATTCAACAATAGACTTGATCCTGTTTGGAATATCAAGTCAACATTTTCTCTCCGATTATAATCAAACATGTATGAGTTCATTTCATTGGTCACTAAATTCTGCCAAGACTGATGCTAATAATTACATACAATGTTTTAGTAAATTGTTAAACGAAGTAAAACGATTAAATGTTACAAATCAAACTATGCATTGATTTACATGCATTTCCAAAGTCTGAGGGCCTCTGAATCTCCCTTGAAGATTTCAAGACCCACCCGCTATTTTTCAGGTGGTGGGAGCCACTTTCGATGTCCACTAAAATATTAGGATTTTTCACCTTACCCTACAAAATCGGTAATTGTGACGTAACAATTAAATATAATATAAAAGGGAGATTATATTCCGAAAGCTTATATTTCATATAACATGAGACCTACCTTCATTTTTCGGAATCTAAAATATCTTGGAAACATTCAAAAACAATAATGAAGAATTTTTGTATACAAATATTTAAAAACTATATGCCAATCATATGGAGTATGTTTTTTTTTTATGTTTTGATCTTATTTCATCCGTTTTATCCTTGAGAAAAATATTTTGAACATGCAGCCCCCTCCCCCCCCAATTAGGGTGTAGGTTTGCCAAATGATCCGGATCACCACCAAAATTCTATGGAATCTGTTAGTCTAAGACACACCTTAAAAATTAAATAAAAATCTGTCCATAACTTTTTGTTATACAAACATGAACAAAGAAACAACCAACAAGCAAACGGAAGTAACTACATGTAAACATAAGATCATGGAATACACGGAAATGATCTGTATATACACATATCTTATGTACATAGTTTTACGCCATCCTGTATTTGTATATCTGCATTTCACGGACGTGTTGGTGTGGCAGAAGGGTGTTTCATGCAGTGGAGTCGCGTGGCCTGGGACCCTCGCCTCAACACGTGCGCGGGCGGCCCCTTCTGGCGCGGCCCGGCCTGCCAGTGTGATATTCGCTGGCATGGAGAACGATCATATTTCAGACCAGTACTTATTATATGTTGTAAAACCCTATTAGAGTAACAGTAAAGGGAAATAATAGATAATAATATCATATACAACTATTTTATATATGATCTGGTATCAATAATGTAAAAAAAAAAAAGAAAAAAAAATGAAGAGGAAAAAAATCGCGATAATTCTGTACTCTACACTTTCACGCATAGCTTGTGCCTTTTCAGTCCGAAATTAACATTATATGGCTTATTTTGTAGCTGAATAGTAGATCTATGACATGATGCAATAAAGATTTGCAACATTTTGGTGTGATTCTTCTAAAAGCAACATATATAAAAGATGGCCCCTTTTATGGCGTTCAAAAAATATTCACAAAAAAAGTAGGTCGAGAGATTTTAGAGAGATAATTCTTTATCTAAAGGGCGACCCTTTGTAGTCTTCAAAATCTGTGGCACGCACTTTTTGTCCGAAATGAATATTTTATGACTTATTTTGTAGCTGAATGAAAAATCTAGTGCCTGTTGCATTTAGCTTTTGCAATTTTCTGCCTGTGCTTCTTTAAAAAGTGACACACACACACACACACACACACACACACACATATATATATATATATATATATATATATATATATATATATATATATATATATATATATATATATATAAATATTAATGGTGTTCTATAAGTCCTCTACGCAAAATATTCACAAACCAGAAACTAAGTCATAATCTTTAAAAAACTGCTTAATACAAGCACTAGATAAAAGGGTTTTCTGCACGAAAATTAATTCAGAATACCTGTCATTTTTTGGGGGTATTTTAGAGAAATTTCCGAAAATGGTCAATATAGGCCTATACACATCACAAATCAGTGTGACCCTACTACAACAAATGTCTTAGTTTGGTACTGTTACTTGCTAGGAATTTCCGCAATACTTCGAAATGGAGGTACGTGATAGAGGATTATGTTATGGGAAGATTATTCTTATACCTAATTTTGTTAATAACAAAAGTTATGAAAATATACGAAAGCAAAAAAAAAATCTGATATCTTAAAACATGCTTATGTAGACTTCGAGAGCCCTAGCACACGCAATTTTAGTTCAGAGTAAACATTTAATGGCTCATTTTGTAGCTGAATAAATCGAAATCGGAGAGTGCTTGCAACAAGCACTAGATTTAGGATGAATCTATTTAAAAATCACACCAGCATGCCTGTATTTTTCTGGATTTGATGTAGTTCTTGAAACCGTTAATTTTCAAAACGGGGACTTTTTCGTTGT
>NW_020869308.1:1139902-1142402 GCF_003789085.1 Penaeus vannamei | reverse complement strand
TCACTTATCGATGACACGAACACACCTTGATCGCTGCATGGAGAACGGAGCGCCGGAACTCTCGTTTACATACGGCCATTCGGTTTTCATGAGCTGTGCATATCATGTACTTGCTTCCTTATCCAGCTCATTAGGCGTGCGTGCATGGGCGTGCGTTTTGCCGGGCGTTAAGGGATGGGTGGGGGTTAATTTGGCTCTTCGGTGTGGGTTAACCATCTGGTATGTGTCGGCGTGGTGACCGTCGCGTAGGCACACCGAATGCGTTCGTCACGTATTTTCGTGACGAATTCATGTTCTGTCGACAGTTTGATTTCGTAAGAATGAAGGAGAGAGAACCAGCCTCGCCGAGTGTCTTCTGCCCACTTCTGCAACGAGGACGGAAATCGGAAAAATGCTAGCAAACTGCGCGTTTAGCTAGCTTCGTCAAACGAAACGAAGGCAGCGCTCGTACTTCGCTCAGAACATCCTAAGAGGGAAAGGCAGTATATGCGTCTTATTAGCGACATACAGCCCTAACGATGAAGAGCAATTAAAGATAGAAATAAAAAAAGAAATGCACTGAGTATAGCAGCAATTTTACCCAATCCGTTTCTAGCCTGCCTTCCTCGGCGACAGCTCACACCTTCGCCTCGCTCAGAATATCTACATTTCAAGCCCGGCTCTAGAGCGTGGCTTCCTTGTTTTATACTAAGTGTTGCAGAGGCTGAACATAGAATGCACACTGAAAATACACATAATAAACTTAATAGATAACCAGGAAAGATTACAGAAAGCTTTAGCATGAACGCATAGCATGACGAGAACATAAAAACAGATGCAGGGTGACGAATTTTAGGTCGTCTCCAGACGCTTATTTTATTTGCCTGCTGTTCCAGAGCTGTGTTATGCACCTCGCAGTATGAACAGAAACATGTATAACCATAACGAGAAAGACTCTCCCCCCCATCTTTACACAATGAGCACTTTGGCAGCGGATTCCGGCGGCGTCTGGCATTGACGCGACCCACAGTATGACGTCATGGTCACGTGGTACAATGGACACCGTACAGGCGGAGCTTACGTTCTGCTAGGGAGTGTGGAAGGTTTTCGAACTACACGTGTATGATTTGGCATTCCAGATGTGCGAGGGACGTGCATAAATAACCAAGGTAAGCTGTAATACCGCCTAGACTCGAAATGGGGAAAAAAAGGAACATTGGGTGGTTGGAGAGCCTCGAATATCGACAAAAGTAATGTAGCCGGAGAATCCGTGCGGCAGTCAGAGTGTGTGTGTGTGTATGTTGTTTTGGTGTGGCGCACGCTGCTCTTCGAATCGGCCAGGTCTCCTTATCTACCACAACTAATTAGTCTATACCATTCCAACTCTCCGAAGATCTCGGCACGCTGAACCTCGTCGAGAGACATTCGAAACGCCAAACAGAGCAGTTAAGCATTTATCGCACTCGATAGCCAGCGATTCTCCAGCAGTGACAGGATGGGGTGTTCAGACAGGTTGCTCGCTGTAGACAGCCAGTCGACGCCCGCTGCACAATGTGGAAGGACGTGGATGTACCCGTCCTTCTGTCAGAACTTCCGCCGCAATGTACCTTGTTTGATATGTCTTCCCTCCATTGGCTGGAGATTTACTTACAGAATACCCCGTTACAGTGTACCCTGTATTGTCTCCCGCCCTGTGTTCGAGCTTCCGTTACAGTGTACCCTGTAGTGTGTCCCTCCCTCCCTGTATTCTCTGGAGGGGAAGACGGTTTTGATAATGGTTTTGTGGGGCGCGGGGGGGGGGGGCGAGAGGGAGTAGTAGGTGGTTGGTATTTAATGAATGAAAACTTTCGTTGTTAGCCCGACTGCAGTGCATTGTGGGTCCCGTGGAACTACCTTCAGGGAGTGTGGTCTGTGCACGGTCGCAGCGAAGGTTTAACCATATCCCTGACATGTAGGACAACTATATTCGCGTTTCGTAATCGGAATGTGTTAGAGATTAGTGATGTGGTCGCTTACATAGACTTTGGTAATGTTTAGAGAGGTTCAGGTTGCAGTGCTGTGGGAATACTCCGTTGCGTACTACTGTGGAATACAGTGTAAGCATAAAGAGAAACCTATTTTTGGTTGAGTCACCCCCTTCTCTCTCTCTCTCTCTCTTCTCTCTCTCTCTCTCTCTCTTCTCTCTCTCTTCTCTCTCTCTCTCTCTTCTCTCTCTCTCTCTCTCTCTCTCCCTCTCCCTCTCTCCTCTCCTCTCTCTCTCTCTCTCTCTCTCCTCTCTCTCTCTCTCTTCCTCTCTCTCTCCTCTCTCTCTCTCTCTTCGTCTCTCTCTCCTTCTCTCTCTCCTCTCTCTCTCTCTCTCTCTCTCTCTCTTTCCTCCCCCTCCCCTCTCCTCTCCCTCTTTCCTCTCTTTTCCTCTCTCCTTCTCTCTCTTTCCTCTCTCTCTCTCTCTCTTCTTTCTTCTCCTCGTCCTCCTACACTTCTCTCCTCTCTCTCTCTCTCTCTCTCTCCTTCTCTCTCTCTC
>NW_020869308.1:1134806-1139802 GCF_003789085.1 Penaeus vannamei | reverse complement strand
AGAGGTAGCGAGAGAGGGGGGAAGGGAGAGAGTGAAGAGAGAGAGTAAGGGAGGGACAGGGAGAGAGAGAGAGAATAGATAGATAGACTAGATAGATAGACAGAGAGGAGATGGGGGAGGGACAGAGGAGAGAGAAGGGAGAGAAGGGATGGAAGAGTGAGAGAGAGAAGGGGGGGGGAGGGAAGGGACAGAGAGAGAAGAGAGAGGGAAGGGAAGGGATGGAAAGAGAGGTGAGAGAGCAAGAGGATGTAATATCTGTGTAGGAGCGTCCACCCACTTCTATTACTTCTTGTCCTACGCGAGGGTGAATGCGCGAGGCGAGGTTGGAGAGGTCCACAAAGAGGAAAAAGAGAGAAAGGGAAGAGAGAGAGAGAGAGGGGAAGAGAGAGAAAGAGAGAGAAAGAGAGCGGAAAGAGAGGAAAGAGAGAGAGAGAGGAAAGAGAGAAAGAGGGAAAGAGAGGAAAGAGAGAGAAAGAGCAGGAAAGAGAGAGAAAGAGAGGAGAGAGAGAAAGAGAGGAAAAGAGAGAAAGAGGAGAAAGAGAGGAAAGAGAGAGAGAGAGGAGAGAGAGAGAGAGGAAGAGAGAGAAAGAGAGGAAAGAGAGAGAAGAGGAAAGAGAGGACGAGAGAAAGAGAGGAAGAGAGAGAAAGAAAGGAGAGGAGAAGGAGAGAAAGAGAGAGAAGAAGAAAAGAGAAAGAGAGAGAAAGAAGGAGAGAGAAAGAAGATGAGGAAAAGAGAGAGAGGAGAAGAGAGAGAAAAGAGAGGGAGAGAGAGTGAGGGTGGAGAGAGGAGGGTGGAGAGGTGAGGTGGAGAGAGTGAGGTGGAGAGAGATGAGTGGAGAGAGTGAGGTGAAGAGAGTGAGGGGAGAGAGTGAGGGGGAGAGAGTGAGGAGAGAGAGTGAGGGAGAGAGAGTGAAGGGAGAGAGAGTGAGGAGAGAGAGTGAGGGAGAGAGAGAGAGAAGAGAGTGAGGGAGAGAGAGAGAGGAGAGAGAGAGAGAGAGAGAGAGAGAGAAGAGAGAGAGAGAGAGAGAGAGAGAGAAGAGAGAGAGAGAGAGGGAAGGGACGAGAGAGAGAGAGAGAGGAAGAGACACAGAGAGAGAGAGAGAGAGAGGGAAGGGACAGAGAGAGAGAGAGAGAGAGAGAGAGAGAGAGAGCGAGAGAGAGAGAGAGGAAGGTAGGGACAGAGAGAGAGAGAGAGAGAGAGTGAGAGGAGGGACAGAGAGAGAGAGGAGAGGGAGGGATGGAAAGAGAGTGAGAGAGAGAGACGGACAGAAAGAGAGTGGAGAGAGAGAGACGGACAGAAAGAGAGTGAGAGAGAGAGAGAAAGAGAGAGAGGAAAGAGAGAAAGAGAGTGAGAGAGAGAGGGGGAAGAGAGAAAAGAGAGAGAATGAGAGTGTGTGTGAGAGAGAGAGAGTGTATGTGTGAAGAGAAAGAGAGAGGGCGTGTCTGTGGTAGAGAATAAGAGAGTGTGGAAGAAAAAGAGAGAGTGAGAGAGAAAAACAGAGAGTGTGAGAGAGAAAGAGGGGGGGAGGGAAAGGGAAAGAGGGGAAGGAGAGAGGGAAAGAGAGAGAGAGAGGAAGAGAGAGAGAGAGAGGAAAGAGAGAGAGAGAGGAAAGAGAGAAGAGAGGAAAGAGAGAGAGAGAAGGAAAGAGGAAGAAGGAGAGAGAGGAGAGGAAAGAGAGGATGAGAGAGAGAGAGAGAAGAGAGAGAGGAAGAGAGAAGAGAATGAGAAGAGAGAAGAGAGAGAGAATGGAATGAGAGAGAATGAGAATGAGAGAATGAGAGAGAATGAGAATGAGAGAGAATGAAGAATGAGAGAGAATGAGAATGAAAGAGAATGAGAAGAGAGGATGAGAATGAGATGAGAATGAGAAATGAGAGAGAGAAAGAATGCAAGAGAATGAGAATGAGAGAGAGAATGAGAATGAGAGAGAATGAGAGAATGAGAGAGATGAGAAATGAAGAGAATGAAATGAGAGAAAATGAGAATGAGAGAAAATGAGAATGAGAGAAATGCGAACTGAGGAGAATGAGAATGAGAGAGAATGGGAATGAGAGAGAATGAGAATGAGAGAGAATGAGAATGAGAGAGAATGAGAATGAGAGAGAATGAGAATGAGAGAGAATGAATGAGAATGAAGAGAGAAGAGAATGAGAGAGAATGAGAATGAGAGAGATGAGAATGAGAGAGAATGAGAATGAGAGAGAATGAGATGAGAGAATGAGAATGAGAGAGAATGAGAGAGAATGAGAATGAGAGAGAATGAGAATGAGAAGAGAATGAATGAGGAATGAGAATGAGAGAGAATGAGAATGAGAGAGAGGAGAGAGAGAGGAGAAGAGAGAGGAGGAGAGAGAGAGAGAGAGAGAGAGAGAGAGAGAGAGAGAGAGAGAGAGAGAGAGAGAGAGAGAGAGAGAGAGAAGAGAGAGAGAGAGAGAGGGGGGGGGAGGCGGGAGGAGAGGAGAGGCAGGGAAAGAGAAAGAGGGGAGAGAAGGGGGAACGGAAAGCTTTGCGACTTAGCCTGAGCAAGAGCTCCGCGGCGTGAACTAGTGACAGCAAGTTCCCGAAGGCGGTCGGCGGGTGTCGGCTCAGAGGGCAGCGCTGTCTGTCAGGCGACGTAAGTCCTCCGCGAGAAAAGGGGAAAGGGCAGCGGCGCCTTGGGACCAGGTCGGCGGGAGCAGGGCGGGCGGAGAAGCAGGAAGGTGGGGAGCGAAGGGCGGGCGGGAGAGAGCAGGAAGGTGGGGAGCGAAGGGCGGGCGGAGAGAGCAGGAAGGTGGGAGCGAAGGGCGGGCGGAGAGAGCAGGAAGGTGGGGAGCGAAGGCGGGAGAGCCGAGCGAGTGAAAGGAAGAAGCGGGTCCTCCGATAAAAGGCGAGGGCTGCGCTGAGGCAGCAGAAGGCGGCTGGGATGAAGAAGACGAGCAGGCCCTTGAGCTCCGACCAGGGTAGCCGAGCGCCCGGTTTGCACTCCGTTAGCCAGACGGACAACTTGCTCATTTCGTGCCTCAAGCCTTTTTGCATTGCGCCTTTGCAGAGCCCTTTTGCCGCCCCGAGTTGCGACGAACCTCTCAGTTGCCGACACGTCGCCCCGCGCCTTGCAACCGCAGTCCTGTTGCTCCCTTTCCCTTTTGTTTCCTGCTTCGCGCAGCCTCGCTCTCGCCCTCTTCGGGCTCAGCTCGTGTTCCATTAACCCTTCTCTGCTCATATTCACCGCCCCCCTCCCCCGCCCGCCTCTCCTGCTTTCCTCCATTACTCCTAATCCCTTCCTTTTGTCTCCCCGCGCCGCCCTGTCTCTCCCTGATTGGCTTCTCCTGCCTGATTAGTCTGTCTGTTCCTCTCGGTCTCCCCGCTGATTGCGTCGATCCCGCCGAGTGCGCGCGCGGGTCCCGGTGGTCCTGGGATGCCATTAAGCCGGACCTTTTTACGTCTCCTTTCTTCCTTTGAATTCTGCTCTTCCTCCCGCGTTCCCCTCGTTCGCCACGTGCCATTAGGCTTTCCCTCCCTTGAGTTCTCTCTTAATTTGGCGGCGTTTCGTTCCGCTCTCGTCGCGCCGCCTCCGCCGAGGGCTGGAACTTGGCGCGCGAGTCGAGGCTCAACTTCGGGCTCGGCGGATGGGGTTTCCCGCCGCCGCCGCCGCCGCCCGCGCGCGAGTCGGCTGAAAGGTATCCTAATGAGCGCGGTGCCAAGTTTATGGTGCGTCTGTATATATTTGTGTGGTACACATATGCATATATATTATATATATATATATATATATATATATATATATATATATATATATATATATTATATATATATATATATTATGATGTATGTATGTATATTATATATTATATATATATATATATATATATATATATATATATATATACATACATATATGTATATATATATAAATATATATATATATATATATATATATACATACATATATATATATATATATATATATATATATTATATATATAAATATATATATATATATATATATATATATTATATATATATATATATTACATATATGTATATATATATACATATATGTATATTATATTATATATATATATACATATATATACATATATATATATATACATATCTATATCTGTATCTTATCTGTCTATCTATATCTCTCTCTCTCTCTCTCTCTCTCTTATATATATATATATATATATATATATATATTATATATATATATATGTGTATATATATATATATATATATAATGCAACCTGTTGAAAAGCGCTGCTTTCCTGGCGACAGCGGTGGCATTGCCAAAAGAGCGAAGGTTTCCGAACAGCGCCTGGCCTGCGCGTGCAGCGTGCACGGCGCCCCCACCCGGGCACGGGGGCACCCCAGCCCACCGGGCACGGCGCCCCCAGCCCACCCGGGCACGGCCCCCAGCCCACCCCGGCGGGCACCCGGCGCGGCGCCCCAGCCCACCCCGGGGCGGGGCGCCCCCAGCCGGGCACCCCAGCCCACCCGGCACGCCCCGCCCACGGCCCCCAGCCCACCCGGGCGCGGCGCCCCAGCCACCCGGCGCGGCGCCCCCCACCCGGCGCGGCGCCCCCCAGCGCGGCGCCCAGCCCACCCCGGCGCGGCGCCCCCAGCCCACCCGGCGCGGCGCCCACCCACCCCGCGGCGCCCCCAGCACCCGGCGCGGCCCCAGCCCAGCCCAGCCCACCCGGCGCGGCGCCCCAGCCACCCCGCGGCGCCCACCAGCCCACCGCCGGGGGGCGCCCCCAGCCCACCCGGGCGAGTCCACGAGGGGACTCGTGCTGTAATTCTGTTCCCAAATGCGCAAGCTCTCGTCCGAGGCCCTTGTATCCTCTGCGGCCGCCAGGTGGCGCGCGCTCGCCTGGAGAGGGAGCGAGGGCTGCTGACGGAGCGCCCCCCCCTGCGCCCCTCCGCCCCGCCCCACCTCGCCGCCACGCCCCCCCCCGGAAGGCGCAGCGGGTCGGCCTCCTACTGTGTGTGTCTATGTGTGTTTGTGTGCGTGTA
>NW_020869308.1:1127306-1129806 GCF_003789085.1 Penaeus vannamei | reverse complement strand
CACACACAATAAGATGTGTGTATCAGACGTCATAAATCTGTTTATTTGCGAAAGAACAAGTTCTAGAAAGAGCTTGCAAAATTTAGTTGAGTTAGCCCTCGAAATCGCAGCATGTCATTTTCTATACTTCGCAAGGCCACCGAGGGGAGTTGGAGCGCTTCATTGTTGACGGAAACCGATTCCAACAAAGTTTAATCCACAATGATTTGATAGTTTATAACAGCCATATTTAACATAAACAAATCAATACGCTTTTACCATTTCGATGTCTCAGTATTTGCAGCTTTAATTCACTGAACAATTATTTACTATGATTGTTATAAATATGCATTCACCTGATATTATTTTGGTCATAATTATCATATCAAAGAATGTTGTCATCTGAGGAACAGACGGTCGTGACAGAGACACACACAACACACACACACACACACACACACACACACACACACACACACACACACACACACACACCACACACCATATTATATAATATATATATATATATATATATATGAGCGCTGTTTCTAAATTCGTATAAAACTCATTTGACCGACTGCTCGTTTCGCTCTGTTCGCAAAGGCTCCGGCCGGCCTCGGCGCAGCGCCTGTGGCCCGACGGCCGTTCGCTGCGCAGAGAACGCCAAATGGACCGCTCGGTTACGGTGATTTTCGGTGTTTAAATGATTTACCTTTGATTGGATTTTGCGATCCCGATTTTCTCTATGGTAAGTGTTATCCGTTTGATAGGGGGAACGTGGATTGTATTTCTATGTACTGATTTATTTGTTTTCTTATATATCGTTTCTTTGTGGTTTCACTGATCAGCCTTTGAACCGGGCGGCGAGGGAAGGGAATTCCGAAAGTATTCCAACCCTTCACTCCTACGTCACACACACACATAAAATATATATGTATATATATATATATATTATATATATATATATATGTATATATATATATATATATATATATATATATATATATATATATATTATATATATATGTTGTATCATTTAGTTTCCACCCCATGAGAGGACTAAAACGCCACGAGCAAAGCAGAAGCAGTTGTGGTTTATCGTCCCGTCTGTTGTCGTTGCCTCTGCAGCACCGACGCGTGAACGGCCTTGGCGCTCTGACGCTCAGCTGAAAGACTCGTTTCGCCCAAACTGCTTCTGTTGAAATGAACGAGCCTTTGAACCAGAGGAGCTTGGCCAAAGGCGATTAACAGAATTAGTTGCCAATGCTCATTTTATTGTTTTTGTGTTTTTTTTCTTATTATTTATTGATCTATTTACATGGATTCTAGGCATACATTGAAGGTGTGGGAGAGGGCGAGGGGGCAAGGGCCGCGTCTGGAGGAGGCGAAGGTCGCGCTTATTCCGAAGCTTTTGTTCTAAAACGGCCTTCGGGTTCGGTCGAGACGCACGAGAAGAGGCAGAAAACTTCATTTGTAACATGCAGGTCGAAGAGCACAAATCTGAATGCAATTGAAGTGTACTGACACAGTTAGTTTACATGGGATTGCGGGCGCGTCACTCTCGCCGACGTCGAACGAGCCCCGAACTCAGCAGAGGTATCGGACAGTTTTTTTTTTTTCTCTCTCTCTTTTTTTTGTGTATATGTGTGCGTGTGTGTGTGTGTGTGTGTGCGTGTGTGTGTGTGTGTGTGTGTGTGTGTGTGTGTGTGTGTGTGTGGTGCGTGTGTGCGTGTGTGTGCGTGTGTGTGTGTGTGTGTGTGTGTGTGTGCGCATGTACAAATGAGCGTGTGTGAGCGTGTTCATTCTCCCCGTCGCCGAGGCCAAGGCCATCAGGGCCGACGGAAGGCCCGCTCGGTCGGCGGCGCCTCCCGCTCGCCCTCCGACAGCCGTCAAGGGTTTGATTCCGAAACCATTAAGGAATGATTGTCAAAATGGTGATTTCCCAGAATTGTGCAAGTATTTTATGGTGTCTTTGAAATTCACTGTATAGCATTAGTGTGTACGTGCGTGCATCTATACGTATATATAATATATATATATATATATATATATATATATATATATATATATGTGTGTGTGTGTGTGTGTGTGTGTGTGTGTGTGTGTGTGTGTGTGTGTGTGTGTTTATATATGTATGTGTACGTGTGTGTGTGCGTGTGCATATAGTGCCACTCCATTTATTTCCTCCGCCGCCTGCATTGATCCTGGCACTCACTCCTTGATGGGTTACTAATGGCATTCGTTCTCCGGCTGAGTGCAAGAAGGGCTTTCGTCGGAAAGGCCACTTTCTAATTTGTACATTTAACTTATATAAGACTGCACACTTGGTAGGAGCAAAGGGCACCGTCTTCCAGCGGCAGCCATGGCAGCCTCACGCCCTTTGCTGCACCGAGGTCTGCCGTCTTGGGCGGTTCGGCGGCCGCCCTCGCGCGAGGCCTCGGCGCCGCTGCCTTCCCGCCCGCAGCGGCGCCCGCGGCCAAGCAGCCCCTCCTCGCCCGCCACTAACGGCCTTTTCCCCGCA
>NW_020869308.1:1119806-1122306 GCF_003789085.1 Penaeus vannamei | reverse complement strand
CAGTGAATACCGTGGGACAGTTCCAAAAGAAATATTTGTTTCCTTCTTTCTTCTCTTTTCTTGCAAATCTGTACCTCACGCCGCCCACCGGCGCATTCTAACCACTAACGAGCCACTCTTCCGCATCTCCCGCCCGCCCGCCGCACCTTCCGCCCCTCGCTGCACTCACCCCCTCAGAAGGCTCCCGCACCCCCCTCTCCCTGCTCTCGCGAGTAGACGAACTCTCGCCTCATGACTGGCTCCTGTTTAGCGACGAGTCCGCCCTGGAGAGGGACTCCGACTCCTACCCGACCAAGGAACCAAGTATGTCGCTCCTCTTCCCTGTCCTGTGTATGGTACAGTCCTCTTTTTGACGTAGTGTATCTTTTGTGTTTTCGTAGTTTGCCGCCCTTCCCTCTGGCCGTGCCGGCCCGGCGCCCTTCCCCGCTCCCTTCCCTCACCCTCCCTTCGGGGAAATCCCAAGTCGCTTCCGGAACATCATCGGCCGAACAGGAAACGCCTGCTGTTTCCCGCGGCGCCCAACTCATTTGTTTTTGTTCGATTGACACACGAAAGCGACAAAAGATCCATTTTGCTTCTTCATTTTTCTCACTTTTGCCAATTACTTGAAATAAACATTTGAAGAGTTATGTAATGATTGACCTTCTCAAGTTTAGCTCACTTTGCAACATCATGTTTTGTCTCAAAGTAAATATTATATCAAAGAACTTTTGCTGACATGACGATAATGATGTAACAAACTTACAGATAGAATTACCAAGTACTGATCTGAATAACGTAACTGCTTCACTTCATGACTGTCCCCCACTGCCACACATGCATCCTTTAGCAGAAGAAATTTTGGCCTCCACTGGCTTTTTGTAGTCGTCCTGAAAGCGATGTAGTCATTTTTTAAAAAGATTTTACTCTTGTCATAATGATCATATTATGATGCTTGAAATCCTCATCTGATCCTGGAGATAAGACCATCGCGGCCTCTTGAGGAAGTGACCTCGGCCGTTGAGGGCGCCCACAGGGACCTCCCAAACGCAAGACCTTGCCTAAACACGCACACGCGGTGCACACACACACACACACACACACACACACACACACACACCACACACACACACACACACACACACACACACACACACACACACTCACACACACACACACACACACACACTCACACACTCACACTCACACTCACTCACTCACTCACTCACTCACTCACTCACTCACTCACTCACACTCACTCACTCACTCACTCACTCACTCCACATGACAGTGGTTCTCCAACTGCGCTGTCGACGGCGCACTTACGATGCATCTTGGACTTGGGCGGCGCACTATGGACTTATTCACTCACTCAAAGTTATTTCTCACATAAAAGTAACAGATTTCTCAGTACAAGATTGTGCGTATTTCCAGGAAAAAGATTAACTGCGCACTTCCAAGGACAGGTGCGCGCGCAGTTTGAGAATCACTGGTGTGGATGCAGATTCCATCCACCCACCCAACTAATCAGCCATCCATCCATCCATATATCTATCTATACATCTATCTTTCTATCTATCCATCTATCTTTCTATCCATCCATCCATCCATCCATCCATCCATCCATCCATCCATCCATCCATCCATCCATCCATCCATCCATCCATCCATCCATCCATCCATCCATCCATCCATCCATCCATCCATCCATCCATCCATCCCATCCATCCAACCCACCACCATGCATCCTTACATCCATACGTATAACTTACTTCGATACATGTCCACCCAACACTCACACCATTTTTTAACATCTTAAAAAATCTTTCTATTTTACTAATTTCCTCAAAGTCCTCAATTGTTTATGCTACACTCTTTGCACGATTAACACAGCGCCTAATACTCTTCCTTACACATTTCGGAACATATTAGAGACACCATAAAATCGCACACTACACCCTTTCTGACAAAGATATACTCGAAGCCGGTTAAATTATCTCTTGTATTGCGGAGACATCCATTCGGCTTCAAACCTTCAGCACATTTACTCAACACTAAGCATTTGTGTACATTTCCCTATCGATTCACTCGCTCTGCTGCTCTGCACTCGCTGCCAAGACACTCACCCAGTTATTTAGGTAGTCACTGTCACTCACTCACTTTTTTACTAACACACACACACTCAAAAACACGCACACATATATAATGTAAATGACACTCACGCCCTTCCTTCCACACTCCAACACCTTTCTTCCACACGACTTCCTCCTAGTTCATCGGAGTGTGTCTGTCTTCATGAACCTACACTCTGTTGTTCTCCTCTCCGCCCACTCATAAGATGATAAGATAAACGTGCAGATTGTCGTAGAGAAAGGGCAAGGGACCAGTACGCCGAGAGCATGCTTCCCGGCCTCCCTCTCGCACCCCTAGTCCACACTGCATGCCTTTAGCTGCATCGCGACCCACGTCGACCCCGCTCGCGGTTGCATGGCAAACTGCTGTAAGTGGATGGCCGAGAATA
>NW_020869308.1:1092306-1097306 GCF_003789085.1 Penaeus vannamei | reverse complement strand
TCGCGCCGCGCCCGAACGCGCGACGCCCCCGTGCGCGCCCGCGTCTCTTCCGCAGCCTTTGCAGAGCAGAGGGAGCTCCGTAAGTACTTTTTCAAGGGATATTTCCGCATGCTCCTTTTTGCACTCATTTTCCTTGGAACGATCATATTTATTTTTATTCTCTTGTTGATTTTCATGGATTGATTTAATTGTTTTGTTTGGCTTTGACTTCCTGGACGTGTTCGTTCCTCTCAGGCCTTAAATCTGCACTTTTGACCGTAATGTTCTTAGTAAATTTGCCTTTATATCTATACGATGGAAGTTATCTGTTCCTCGCTGCAGTTCTATTCTCTACTAATACTAGATTTATTTGTATAAGATTAAGAGTCCACGGTTACCTTTTTTGGTATTGTGTTACTCTCTCTCTGTGATCAGCTGTTTTATCTCTTTCTTGCTCACTGCAGATTTGGTATCCTCTTCTGCATCTTAGTTAGAGACCATCTAAAGTACCAAATACCCAAAGGGTGTATTGGAAGGTGATTTTTTATTACATTAAACTTTTATTTGGAATGTGTGACGCTACTTCCACCGCCCAGTCTCATGGCATCTCCGGTTGATGAAAAGACGAGGGTGTCAATGGTTCCCAAGTGCCATTTCACTTGCGATGCAGTGAAGCTAGAGTCAAAACATGCAAAACGATTACCCATTTCGTATTGCTTATCCGTTATCCATTTTCCAGGTTATTGGATAAAAATGTAAGTAATCCGGACGGGATAACTTGGTGTTCATTGTTGCCTCTTCCCCGGAGGAGGTCGCTTCCGGCCGGGAGAGAGCGGCCCAGCCGGCTCGCTCCGAAGGCCCGATTCATATTAGTCTTATCCTCAAGTTTTTAAATAGTACTTGAATAAAGATAACTTCATAAATAAAGAAATTCTAAATTTTAATTGTGTTTTGTTTGGCATTATGCAAAATTATATCATTAATTGATATACCTACAGGTACGTACCTACAGGTATGCACTGTCATATTTGAATATTCAGACTTCAAATAAGTGGTTGATCTTCCTGCCTATTGTTTTATTGTTAGAATATAGTGCTAAATCATGGTTTACAACTTATCTAAAATGTTATAATATATGACTCGTGTAGAGCAAATCAGAAACAATCTGTGGCTTCAAACACTTCACATGGTAGTTGCATCTTTTCCTGAAACTCTTTAAGAGCATCTTGTGTCATAGAGTTGCAAGTCATAACTTACGCCATAAAAAAGTGCCTGTTTTTAATTCCATTTCCTAAATCGCCATTTCTTAACCTCGACTGCAACAGCTGTTCGGTGTAAACAAACCGCCCCCCCCCCGCATACCTGTCCCCCGCTGACCGAGCGCACCTGACTCCCGCAGGTGCAACCACGAGTACCTGGACGTGTACACAGAGATCAAGAACCCCAACCGGGTGGACCTGGTCAATTCTCCGTTCGGCGGTCGATACTGCGGCCACATCCCGCCGCGCCTCCGCATCTCCCTCTACAGCAGCATCATCATCAGCTTCTACACGGACTTTACCAACACTTCCTCGGACCTTTTCCTCGCCAGTTACAAGTTCTTCAACGGATGTAAGTACAAGTGGGCTTTGGGGGGAAGCTCGCGGGAATACGCCCTCTCGCTGCCAGGCTCTCGGGACCGCGGGCGCAGAGGCAGCGGTCCGGCGCGGGCTGGAGGAGGTGCGGGAGACTTGTGCGACCCGCTTGTGCTTTGACGCATTTTAAGTTTTATTCATGGTTATTATTATTATTATTATTATTTACTTTTCGGTTTAATAAAGAAAATATGTTCCAATATCATATATAGCGAGCGTGTGAAGAAAAAGCAGCACTAATCCTTTCCACGCAAGATTAAAGTAAACAGCAGAAGGCTCCTAACTGAACCGGACAGAAAACGCGCTGCGCTCAAATTAAATAACGAAATCATTTTATTTCCAACTTGGTGATTGGTTCAACGAAGCCGAAAAAGGGCCGACCCGCAATCAAATCAATGGCTCCCGAAATACTCAAAGGGACGGAAATACTATTTTGTGAAGGCATGTCGGCCTCATGGCGGGCTTTGTCCGCCGAATGTTAGAACAAGGAAAGATAAAGATTCAGAGTACTTTGAAGTTGTCGTTTGGCGGTTGCTGTGTGGATTTCACTTTTCTTTCATTGTAACACGTAATTTTTAGTCTTTTTGAGTATCAAGCTCTGAGCTACTGACCGCGAGAGCGCGGCCGAACGCCCACTAACAGGGACGCCTCTCCCTCGCAGCCAAGTACGTGGTGGGCGACCCTTCCCCGGACACGCTCTGCGGCTTCGTCATCCACTCGGGCCTCCAGAAGCAGGGCCAGTTCATGACGCCCACGTACCCCGGAGTCTACCCGAAGAACATCACCTGCTTCTACAAGTTCATCGGGAAGCAGGGCCAGAGAGTGCGGCTTGAATTCAGGGACTTCGACCTTTTCTACGGCGGTTCACAGTGAGTGTTCGTGCGTGTGTTCGTCTGAGCTGCGTCCTGCCCTGTCGGACGGACGGCGGACGTGTTTCAGCTGCTTTTTCCCCCTACCTGCTTTCCTGCTTTCCTATTTTTCAACAAACCCCTAGGCTTATTTAAGATTAATTGCTTTCATTATCCTGCCTCGGTTTATCGCCCTGCTTTTCCACATCTCGCCAGCCATCAGGGTCAGGAGTTCCACTTCCATCTAATTACCTCACCCATCGTACTCTCTCTCTCTCTCTCTCTCTCTCTCTCTCTCTCTCTCTCTCTCTCTCTCTCTCTCTCTCTCTCTCTCTCTCTCTCTCTCTCCCCCCTCTCTCTCTCTCCCCTCTTTATCTATCATTTACCCAATCTCTCTCGTCTCCCTCTCGTCATTTTGCTCCTTCTCCCTCTCACTCTGCCCTCTTTTCTCTCTTCCCTCCGCCTCCCTCTCCTTCTCTCCCTCAGCCGCAACCGAGGGAGGGAGGGAGAAGGCGGAAACGGGGATAAACGGTGCACCGAAGGGAGACGGAAAGCCAAGAGGAGGAAGGGTAAATCTGTGGGTGGAAGGAAGAGGAAGATCGAGGGAAGGGAAGGGAAGTTTACGGCAGGGAGAGGCGAAGAGGGAGTGGAAGGGGGCGGCAAAGGAGGTGGTGGAGGGTACGGTGGAAGAGGTGACGCGAGAGGTAGTGGAGAAGAAGGAGGAGGAGAGGAGAGGGAGGAGAGGATGGGAAGAAGGGATCGGAAAGAGGAAGCTGAAGATGGGGAGGAGAAGAGAAGAGGGAGACGAGGACGGAGAGGTGGAGATAGAGGTGGGGCGGGGAGAACGAGAGAACTCGGAGGGAAGACGAAACAAGGGGGTGGAATAGGTGTTAGCAGGAGGCAGCAAACAGGCCGAGGAGAGGCACGCCGAAGGGCCGAAAGGAAGACTTGCCGTCCCCAAAAGACTAAACTGTGAAGCCTCGGCCGAAGTGCGGGAGGATGAGGATGATTAATATTAGCCTCAGGAGGTGTTTACTACAGGTAAACAAAGCCTCCGCGGCGCCTCCGGAAGGCACGGTGAAAAGCCCGAGTGAAAGAGCAGAGGAGTGAGTCTCGGATTTCTTTCGAGCCCAGGCCTTCGCAGCTGCATTCATTCAGCTTCTACTCTGAAGAATCGCTCCGTCGGCCATTGTGCCGCCCTGCAGCTGGGAGCATTGGGCGAGGATATTTGCGCGCTGAGCTCAGCCCTGGAATGGAAATTTCGGCTTGTAAAGTTTCCTTTTTATTTCCTGCTCTTCAGACGCTGCGTCGTCCTGTTGGAATGCTCTTTCACTCGTGCGACGGCCCCTTATTTGTTCTTATGTGATTTATAGTCTAGTATTTAGTGTAAATTCTGTTTATATATGACAACCGTAAGGCTAACCGTACTCGTCCCTCTCTTTCCAGTTGTCCGTTCGACCAGATAAAGATGTTCGACGGCCCCGACCACATCTCGCCGCTCATCGGAACCTACTGCGGCCAGCAGCGGAACCTGGTCATCTTCAGCAGCGGCAGCACCTTGCTCCTCACCTTCAGTACTCTGCAGCGCATTGCGGACACCCAGAACAGAGGCTTTATGGGGATTTTTAATTTCTCGGAAAGCTACGTTAAACTAGGTAAGCTCTATTACACCCGCGCTTTGAGTACCGTGCAGCTTGCTCTCTGGTTCTCTTGTGGTGCATCTCTGGTGGAGAGAAACAGGTGCCGGTGCGCGATTTAGTTGATATTTTTTTCCGTGTATGTCAGTGACATTTTTATTTCATTGTTAAGATTCGTATAGTAGAAAAGTAAGAAAAGCGATCGGTCAAGCGATGTGAACATGCAGCTCATCTTACGCCTTTCCTTACGAGTCCTCTCTCTCGCAGACTTCATCAAGACCGTCGAGGCCGAGCACATCCGGGGCACGGAATGCGACCAGCGCATTCTCAGCAAGAAGGAGTCCAACGGCACCGTGTACAGCCCGAATTACCCGTTCCCGTATCACCCGAACATCGTCTGCCGCTACTTCATCTACGGCCTCCAGGACGCCCAGAATTTGGAGCGAGTTCGACTGCAGTTCTACGACGTCTTTGAAATACCTGCGAAACCTAAGATAGATAAAAAGTGAGTCTGGGGTTAAGAGGGATTGCATCTGCGTGTGTCTGTGCGTTGTCTGGCCTTATTTCCTCATCTTTATGATTACTGATCATGAATAGGAACATCTGTTTGCAAGTATTCATATTTCACCTTCAAGTAATCGGCAGGACAAAAGCATATGATAGATGACGGGGAAGCCCTCTCTGGCGGAAGTGAATCGCCGCACAACAGAGAATTAGACAAATCGACAAAGGCCGAAAGGGACATCCCCTTTTCGCGGCCTCGGTTAGCGGAATCAGCGGCCTGTCCCTGTCCCCTTCCTCCCAGAGCTGACCTAATTTGTGTTCCCTCCGCCCCCGCAGCTGTTCAGACGGATACTTACGGATCTACCTGAAGGGGCAGGAGCAGGAGAACGCGTACGACA
>NW_020869308.1:1043137-1045637 GCF_003789085.1 Penaeus vannamei | reverse complement strand
TGCTCCCGAGTTTTAGCTCTATCTTGCCATGCATACAGAGGCAAAGGCAATGTTTCCTGTTTTCTATATCTGTTGAAATAGAGGATATCAGGGTAGCTGACACGGTTGTATGATGTAGGCTTTTCTAAGTTAAGTGTCTTCTTCCTTGAACATTTTCAGTCAAAATGTGATGATACTTATAGAATCTATTAATATCTTTGATCTGAAGTTTATTTAGGAGATTGTAGACATTATGGTCTTTCCTGGGATGATGTTTCTGAATGGGGGGACACTATGTAGAGTGTGACCAATCCCCAGTACCTGACTAGACATATAGCATGTCTGTCTTGGGATCCCTGGTCATACACAACTAGTGTGATTGAGAAGTATTCCACTCTTTAAGGGGATCCTTGGATCTAGACTAGAGTGACTGCTCCTTTAGATTGGTTCCAGATTTGATGGGAAATCACTAGGGTGGTCTACAAGCAATCTTGCCAGAATAGATGGAGGAGGATTTGTTATCCTTTTGCTAGAATGCATAGTGCATAGCACAAAGTTTCACCAGTGGCCCCTTCACATGTGTCACAACAAGGGAAGTCAGTGTGTTTAGGTTTTGAATTTTTGGAGCATCTGCTTCTAACACTTAGCATTATGTGGCAGTGATTGTAAGTAAATCCAATACAATTTCAGAATGTTCAGTAGTGTTGTTTTGTGGTGTGTCTGACAACAAATCACAAGCCTTTATCAAGAGCTTAGTTATTCTGAGCATTCATGACAAGCATGTTTTTTACCTGTTTTATTGTATATTGTAAAACAGCAATGTAAAAATTCACAGGCCATCACTATTGAACATTCCGAAGTGCTGGGATCAGGGTCTTTTGGGTTTAGTTGGGATTTGTTTAGCATCAGAATTGAAATGATTTTTCATATCTTACAAATAGAACAAGACTTATATCAATTCTCTGGCCTATAGGACAACATGCCAAGCAGAAAACTTAATCTAATGCAGAAATTATTAATTTCTCAGGCATAGGAAGAGTCTTTGGTGTTCTGTATTTCCTCCCTTGACTGAGAAGGTGGAACCCACACCCCAGAGAAGAGAGTTCATAAAGGATATCATTAGGAATTATACTAGTAAAACCATTAGCTTTTGAATAAGGCATACATGAATGATGTGGTTGTATGTGAGACATGTCCCAGCCTTGTCCACTGTCATTTCTGCCAGTTGGATAGTATCCATCCAAACAGTGTAAACAACAAGATACGTTTTATTTACTGTAAAGTTATATTGATTATAATAAAGCCTATGATGAGTTCATTTTTTATTTTATATCAATCTATTAACCATTTATTTGGTGTTCAATAACATTAGAGAAGGATGTAAGAGACAGTGCAATAGCTGTGGGAGGCTAGACAATATAAGATATTATAGCTTAATTTAGTAAGGATATTCATATTTTTTATTAATGTAAGTTGCAAGGCCAATGCAACTAGATGACATATTTCCTATCCTTAATTTGTAGTCATGAAAAATTTGCCTAACTGTAGGTTTGATATCCTAATTGGTTCTTTTTCTAATCCAAACAGGTCATGAAGGTGAAGATTAAATCCTGGACGGGAGTGGCTACATGGCGCTGGGTGGCTAATGATGACAGCTGTGGCATTTGTAGGATGCCCTTTGATGGATGCTGCTCGGATTGTAGGTTGCCAGGTGACGACTGCCCTTTGGTGTGGGGCCAGTGCTCTCACTGTTTCCATATTCACTGCATTATGAAGTGGCTTCAGTCTCAACAGCTTCACCAGCAGTGTCCAATGTGTCGGCAAGAATGGAAGTTTAAAGAATAACTCTGAAACACTTCTAGTTTTTGCTTACTGTTTCAAGGTTAATAAGTTGTGGTAGGAGTAAGTTTGATGATTTAAAAGACATGGGTCACTCAAAGCATAGAGACTCTTCATCTGAGTCATCGGACGAAGAACGTAGAAGAAAACATAAAAAAAAGCATAGAAAAAAGAGTAAGAAGAAATACTACAAAAGAGATTCATCAAGGGAGAGGGACAGGAAGAGGACCAGAAGATCATCCTCGGAATCAAGTGAAGATTCAAGCCTAGGCAGAGGCAGTTATCGTCAGAGCAAAAAAAGACATAAGAGATCCAGGTCAAGAACGAGATCCTCATCAGAAGAATCAGTTCCAAACAGCAGAAAGGAAGAAAGAAAAGTGAAGAAAGAATACAAAGAACAGGAGGCACTAAAGTGGTCTTCCAATTATGACAGAAGAGCTGAAGTTAAAGATATTGCAGCTCAGCATTGTAGTGATGAAGCCCCTGGTTCTTCACTCAAACATGAGAAGAATAAAAGCGCAAGTTCAGATTCAGAGGATGATCTAATGTTCGAATGGGAGCACTATAGATACGAGATTAATCAGATATTCTCCAATGATGACATTATTAGAAGAGGAACAACTGAATATGACGATTTTTGGAAATTCCTGAAAAAATACCAAGGTCTCCAAAAACAAAAAAC
>NW_020869308.1:1035637-1038137 GCF_003789085.1 Penaeus vannamei | reverse complement strand
TTTTATACTATTTTATGCTATTTTCATTATTTTGTTGTTTTTTGAGGTTACAAACATGTCTTCAGTTCTAGCTATTTTTTGTGGATTAACTCTCATTGTATGCTTTCTTTCTTTTAAGGAAAGAAACAGTGAATCTTTATTGCAGAATTTATTTATCAAACTACAGTCACAGTGAGGACTTGTTGACTAAAAGGATCATGTCATTCTCACTGTAAGCTTCCTTTCTTTAAGGTCAGAAGCAGTGATTCTGTTTGGAAAGCTTCTTTTTTAAAGTTCAAGCAATGAAAGCATAGACTGTCCAGAAAGAGCTACAATTTTCAAAGATAATGTAAATCTTTGATACATCAAATCACAACAAATTTATAAAAAAATCCTACATCAAGTTACACTTGTCTGTGGGTTCTTTCACACTTAGTAAAGCTACAAATATTTTACCAGTGCTACGTTCTAATGCATTCAAACATAGTGGCATCACTTTTCAGTCTTATGATGGAATGCGATAATACTATTTTAAAGAACATGGGTTGCATTAAAAAGGAAATGGTACCTTTCAAGTAATTGTAAATATTTTTTCCAAGTAATAAAAAAAATGTAAAAATGAGTGAGCAGAAAACTGAAATACAACAACCATCTGATGAGAACACTGGGAAATCTAGCTTAAATTGCACAGAACTTGTTAACAATGTTGATACCACTACTTCTTTATACATGAGTGGCCGTTCCTTTTGATCGGGCATAATGGAATGTGTTCTCTTTAACTCTTAACTATCATCTCGCATTGTGAATTGAAATGTTTGGTATGGTGAATTGTGAACTTATGGTATAAGGCAGACAACCAAAGCATGTGTTGAGCTGGTGCAAACAGATGGCTCCAACCCGTGCTCTCCTCTCCTTTTCCGTTTCATCTCTTACCTATAATTCTCTTTACATTATAATGGAATCTAGCAGATCTACAAAGTGGCAAAAGAGGGTCGTAATAGCTTTCGTCAGAGAGGAATTCAGTAACTGCAAGATGGGAAGGAATACAGAAAGACCAGAAGCAGCCGTGAGACGGGTGAAGAAAACTGCGCTTGCCTTCAGAACAGGTGTCACTCCCGAGGAAAGGTAGGTTCTGGTAGATACAAGACATACGCTATGACGCGAAGTGAAGAAAGGTCCATTCAATACTGCTAGGGAATTAAAAGATGCGTCAGTTTACTGGAAAATGTTACAGTACGGATGATTCAACATCGGCTGCAAAAAGACCTGAACATACTCTTGTCTCGCAACTCACAAACCCCTTCAGACCGAGGGAATGAGAAACCAGATTCCGTTCTTTGCAAAACATACGAACATTGGACATTAGAAGATTGGAATAGGGTTGTCCTTAGCGACGAAAGTACCTTCAGAACTGTGTCTAAAGAACAGAAAAAGTGCGACGTCCGGTGGGTGTCCATTGGAACGATCGGAAGTATAAGAAAGGGCGTTACAGCGAAAAGGGATAAGTGTGACAAGTATTTACACACAAAAGTATGACCATGATTAATACATTGCATGCGGAGGTATTAAATAACGACATGCTACCTTTCTACGGGGATCATGGCAGTGCATACTTCCTGCAAGCCGGTGCTCTATACCACAAAGCGAGAAAGGTGAAGGAATGGTTGTGTGAGCACCAGATTCAGACGGCAGATTGGTCAGGACATCGCCTAGATCTAAATCTTTGTGGAATTAGATGAAAAGAAAACTTGGAAACCACCGTCTTATGCGTTGAAGCTTGGTCCAGAAAATTTATATACATACAAACACATATACATACATATATACCTACATACGTACATACATACGTAGATACATGCATACATATATACATATATACATACATACACAGATACATGCATACATACATACATACATACATACACATACATACATACATACATACATACATACATACATACATGCATACATACACACAGACACACATACATGCATACATACGTACATACATACACATATACATACATACATGCATACATATATACACACACACTAAGATTGATAAAAAATAGATTTATATATTAGCATAATCAGGCAATAGAAAAATGCAGTATAAGGGGATTGTGTTTCTGCCTATTAGTTATGTAGAAAAATTCTTTGCGACAGTTAAAATCTCTCGTGTGGAAATCGAACTGATTCTTGAACCTAAGAGTCAATATACATGTCATTAATGCATTAATGATGCTTTGAAGTCATTAATGCTAAACGTATAGCATGATTATCTTACTCATTTTCAGAAATTCTCGTGCTAATTGCTTGTGGAGAATTTACCGTATGATTATGAAATACTATGTAGGTTTATTGTTATGTTTAGTATGCCATTTATATGAGTAAAAAGCCTTCTGACAATGTAAACAAATTTGTTACCGTAAGAATCAACATTTTCTATGGAAGCAACTGGGCGGATTATAGAAAATGAAATTTCTTTCCAGTTAAGTAACAAGTAAATTATTTCTTTAAT
>NW_020869308.1:1028137-1030637 GCF_003789085.1 Penaeus vannamei | reverse complement strand
TTCGCTAGTACGTCTAGCTCGTATGATCAAACGGCATTTGGAAGTAGGCGCTCCGTGGCACTCAGTTCCGAACCAAGCGCCGCTCCTCCCGGTATTGCCGGCTAAGATTATCAAGCGTTTGTTTTTGATTTTTGTTTTTGTTCCGTCTCGCCTCGTGAATCTAAAAGACCTTTCGTTGTGAAAAGTGCAATCCTTAGCGGTATTAAGCCTTGGTAGTTTTGGTTTTCATGTCTAGTATCGTACTTTATTTTCGCTCTTAACTTATCTCTTTCTACTTTTCTTCTTCATTATCCTCCCAATCTCTCTCCACTGTTATTATCAGCGAATTTTTCTAAATATTCGATCGAATTTAACTATTTATTAGATATGACTTTTCAATTTTTAATTTATAATTTTTATGTAATATTCATTTTTTAGTTATTATTTGATATTATCATTGATAGTTTACTTATAAGTTATGAAACATATTATCTGGAATTTTAAGATAATTATCTTCTTCTGAATACGATCTTACCTGATAATGAATATGTAAATTCATTTAAATATAGAATTAGATTTATTCGACGAATTAATATATAAATAAACATATATAATAAAAAATATTATTATATATATATTAAATTTATATTAACTCTCTTCTATGATTATTCTTTATTAATCTTTTATTTTTTTATGTAACTTATGTCCTTTATAAGTTATTTTCTTTATAATTTATCATATATATATTTAATTTCATATGTATTTTTCGAAGGGATTTAAAATATACGATGATGAATGAAATCTTAATATTTTACAGATTTAAATACAATTGAGTAAACAAGAAATTTATTAACTAGTCTAGGATATGATTGTTGTTTATAAGGTATCTATTTAGATTATTTATTTGAGTTTTAAAATTATATTAGTGTGTTATGTGATAGTTTAAATAATATTTATTATAATGTTTTCATTATCTTAAATTATATATATAATATTAATTAAATTTGAAATTTATAGAATTATTAATAATAATATTATCTATAATTATTGATTATTTTTATATTAAATACGGGATTGATGATCTCAAAGTTATTTCATGATCTGTTTTGGGATTTTCTTTCTTCTTTAATTGTATTTATAGGGAGAGGGGAGGGAAGGGATGAGAAGGAGAGGGGAGGAGGGGAGGGGAGGGGGGGGAGGCGGCGAGAGGGCGAGAGGAGAG
Source organism: Penaeus vannamei (assembly GCF_003789085.1). NCBI lineage: Eukaryota > Metazoa > Arthropoda > Malacostraca > Decapoda > Penaeidae > Penaeus > Penaeus vannamei. Next base: position 1,029,436 of record NW_020869308.1, on the reverse strand, counting down.
GGGCGAGGAGAGGGGGAGGAAGGGAGAGACGGAGAGGGAGGGAAGGGGAGGTAGAGAGGCGGGAGGGAGCGTGAAGAGGGAGAGAAGAGTAGGGAGGGAGAGGGAGATGGAGGGGAAAGTCCGTCAGAGGGAAAAGGAGATAGAGGGGAGAGATGCAGGAGGAGCGAGGGGAGGAGAGAGAGAGCAGAGAGGAGAGACGAGAGACACGCAACGATGGAGGAGAAGAGAGAGAAGAGAGAGAGAGAGAGGAGAGAGATGCAGAGAGAGAGATGAGAGAATCCGAGAGAGAGAGAGAGACAAATAGATATGATAGAGATAGGAAGGAGTATATACATGAATATGTATGTTTTACGTGTATACTCAGAGGGCGCATACTTCCTCCAAGCAACAGGGTCACAGATGCCATAAAAATTCCCGGATCTGGAGTTGGCCGAAACACCTCTTGGCAGAAAAGTAATAAAAAATCAACTTCATGACTGACACGCTTTTGGTGGTAGGAATCTCGAACTTTTAGAATATGGCTCTTTATAAAGCTTACGATAATGATGATAGTAATAATGATAACAACAGTAATAATGATAATAGGTTAGGTTAGGTTAGGTTAGGTTAGGTTAGGTTAGGTTTAGAGTTTAGGTTAGGTTAGGTTAGGTTAGGTTAGGTTAGGTTAGGTTAGGTTAGGTTAGGTTAGGTTAGGTTAGGTTATGTTAGGTTAGGTGACGTTTGGTTAGGTTAGGTTAGGTAGGTAGTTAGGTTAGTTTAGTTGGGTTAGGTTTAGGTTCGGTTAGTTGGTTAGGTTAGGTTGTTAGGTTTGGTTAGGTCTAGGTTAGTTAGGTTTAGGTTAGGTTAAGGTTAAGTTTGTAGGTTAATAGGGTTAGGTTTAGTTAGGTTAGGTTACGTTAGGTTAGGTTAGTGGTTTGGTTTTGGGTTAGTTAGGTCTTAGTAGGTTAGGTTTAGGTTTGTTAGGTTTAGTTTGCGTTTGTTGGTTTGGTTGGTTAGCGTTAGGTTATGTTAGGTTGTTAGTAGGTTAGGTTAGCGTTAGGTTTGGTTAGGTTAGTTATGGTTAGCGTTAGGTTAGGTAGGTTAGGTATCTGGTTAGGTTAGCCGTTTAGGTTAGGTTTAGTTAGGTTATGTTAGTTAGGTTTGGTTTGGTTTGGTTGGTTTGGTTTGGTATAGGTTAGGTATAGGTAGGGTTAGGTTAGGTTACGTTTGGTTAGTTTGGTTAGGTAGGTTAGGTTCAGGTTAGGTTAGGTTAGTTGGGTTAGGTAGTTAGGTTAGATAAGGTTAGGTAGGGTAGGTTAG
>NW_020869308.1:999483-1001983 GCF_003789085.1 Penaeus vannamei | reverse complement strand
AGGGAAAGGAAGCAACAGAGAGTGATAATGATTATTACTGCCATTATCATTATTACTATTATTACATTTCCTATAACCATTCTATTAATATCAATCTTATCATTACTATAATCATCATAACCATCAGTATCATTATCATCATTGTCATTATTATTATCATCATTATCATCATTGTCATTATTATTATCATCATCATCATCATCATCTTTACTATTAATATATCTATTACCGCCTCTATCATCATTTTTATCATTGCCATTACCATCATTATCATGAACTTTCCTACTAATATAACTATTATCGCCTCTATCATCATTCTTATCATTGCCATTATCATCTCTATAATCATTCTTACCATTGCCATTATCATCATTGTTATCATGATCTTTACTACTAATATTACTATTACCGCCTCTACCATAATTCTTATCATTGCCATCATCATCATTATTATCATGATCTTTACTACTAATATAACTGTTACCGCCTCTATCATTATTCTTATCATTGCCATTATCATCATAATCATTCTTATCATTGCCATTATCATCATTATTATCATGATCTTTACTACTAATGTAACTATTACCGCCTCTATCATCATTCTTATCATTGCCATTATCATCTCTATAATCATTCTTATCATTGCCTTTATCATCATTATTATCATGATCTTTACTACTACTAATTAATACATAATTACCGCCTCTATCATAATTCTTTTCATTGCCATTATCATCTCTATCATTCTTATCACTGCCATTATCATTATCATCATCATGATCTTTACTACTAATATAGCTATTACCGTCTCTATCATCATTCTTATCATTGCCATTATCATCTCTATCATCATTCTTATCATTGCCATTACCATCATTATTCTCTTACTACTAATTTACCAATGCAATTCATCATCAATCATCATTATTATCATGATCTTATGATACTACTAATATTACTATTACCGCCTCTATCATCATTCTTATCATTGCCATTATCATCTCTATCATTCTTATCACTGCCATTATCATCATTATTATCATGATCTTTACTACTAATTTACTAATACCGTCTCTATCATCATTCTTTTCATTGCCATTATCATCATTATCATCATTAGGCGCAGTCACCCGGCACGCGAGTCGGAATCCTCAAAGGGATCCGAGATTGAAAGCAAAGGCGTCCTCTGGGGTCCACGGTCTCCGCTGCCGAAGCCAAGAACCCTCGAAAGAAGGCAAGGTCCTAGTTCTTGCGAGGGAGATCGTGACCGGGTCATTGTTCGGACATGTGTAGAAATGGTTTGTCTAATGTATATCACGAAAATATATGATTTATTCATTTTTATCATTTCCCTTGATCGTAACGTCAGGGTTATAACAGGGCGTTGCATTTTTGATTAAACTGAATTTCACAGATTAGTTGGATTGATAAAAATGCGCTCCGGCCATTTGTATCATTATCATTTTCATCAAAATTGTCTTTAGGATAAACTTTATCATTACCATTATTACTATTACTATTCTTATCATTATTCTTAGTCTTTTTCTTATTATCATCATTATCATAATTATAGTAGCAGTAATAGGAGTAGTAGTAGTAGTATCATCATCTGTTATTATTGATGTTATTATTACTATCATTAAAATCGTTATTATTATCACTATTATTACTATCATTATTATCCTCGTCATATTTTTTTTTTCTTTTATCATTGTTATCATCATCGTTATTGTCAAGACTATTAGTAATATTTTTATCATTACCATTATCATTATTGTACTATTTTGTTATGAGTATTATATTTATTATCGTCATAATTTTCATTATTATCATAATCCTTATCATTATTATTATTAGAATAATTATTACTATGATTATTATTATGATTATAATTAAAATCATAATAATTATTCTTGTCATTATTATCCTCATTATCATCACTTTTTCCCTGTTATTATCAGCATCGTTATTATCAATACTATTAATATCATCATCATCATCATCAGCCTTATCATCAATACTACTTTGATTGTTATATTCTTTTTATCTTTATTATTTTTCCTATCATCATTTCATTTATAATCACCATTATTATATCTATCATCACCATTATCATTATTATTTCTATCATTAGCTTTATCACCATTATCATTAACATTAGGTACTATTACTACTATTATCATCATTATCATTATTACTGTTAGTGCACCGGTAATTATAATGATGATTATTGTCAACACAACAATGGTACTAAGTAAGAGAGAAGGAACTCTAATATTTTTTTGTAGTCTTGATGATGATATTTTGTAGTTTATCTATTTCCTTCAGTTTTCACGATTTTCATTCACAAAAACAAATTTGAATAGGAAAAATTGGCATTTCTTTTCTCGAGATTTAGGACTTTCACAAATTAATCCACATAATGTTCCTCTGAGTACCCTCACAAAATATCCATAAAAAGTACAGGTTTTCATTATAAAGCATTGGGAACATTGGG
>NW_020869308.1:979483-984483 GCF_003789085.1 Penaeus vannamei | reverse complement strand
ATTATTATTATTATTATTATTGTCATTATTATTATTATTAATATTATTAATATTATTATTATTATTATTATTATTATCATTATAATTATTATTGTTCTTGTTCTTATCATCATCTTCAATGTCACCATTTTCATTATTATTATTGTTATTATCATCATCAATATTATTATCAACATTGTCATTATCATTATCATTCATTTTCACTGTCATTATCAGTAGCATTATGATCTTAATATTAATATTATTAATAAGATTAATTAAAACAATATTCATGATATAATAATAATGATAATAATGAAAATGATAATGATACTAATTGTAAAAAAATAATAATAATAACAATAATAACATTAATTAAGATAATAATGATAATAGTGATGATACTACTAATAATAATAGTAATGACAAAATAATTAATAGTAATGATGATAATAGTAATGATAGTGAAAATAATAATGGTGCTAATAAAGACAATGACAGCAGTGATTATAACAATAATAGTGACAAAATAACATCAACGTTTTGATAATAATAATGAGCATAAGAATAATCCGAACAATGATAATAGTAATAGTAATAGTGGCAATGATGATGATTATATTAATAGTAATAATAATGATGAATAATAATGATTGATGATTGATAATAATAATAATAATAATAATAATAAAATAATAATAATAATAATAATAATAATAATAATAATAATAATAATAATAATAATAATAATAATAATAATAATAATAATAATAATAATAATAAAATATGATAAGAATGGTGATAGAAATAATGGCAAGAGTAATAATAATGATGATAATAATACCAATATCAAAGGCAATGATAACTATAATAGTAATGATAAATATAATAATACTGATAATGATACTGACAATGGTGATAATGATGATAAAAAATAACAATCATAAGGAAAATAATAATGATAACAACAACAATGACAATAATAACAATAAAGATAATGATAATAAAGATGATCATAATAATACTTAGAAGCACTCAGAGAGAGCATACCCCCGCCAAGGTAAAAGGATCATTGATGCAATAAAAACATACACACTTGAAGAATTGCATTAAAATCACTGCTCTCAAGTACACCGGTGACGTTCGTATTTACCTATATCTAAGTACAAATTTATCCTTCAAAAAAAAAAAAAGAAAAAAGAAGAAGAAAAAAAAAAAAAAAAAAACATGGATCCGGATCACCACCAAATTTGATGCATCTAAAACACACCTGTAGTAAGAGAAAAAGAAAATAAAAATCGAAAAATCTATCAATAATTTTTCGAGTTAACCTCATGATCCGGATCACCACCAAAATTTAATAGCATCTAAGTAGGGCTAAAACACACCTGTAATAAAAATTTCGTATAAAAAATATTCATTATTTTTCGAGTTATCCTGCTAACCATCCTGCATCCGGGTCATGATCCGGATCACTACCAAAATCTAATGACATCTCTGTTTGGCTAAACATATTCCTGGAAAAAAGATAAATGAATAATAAATAAATAAATAAATAAATGAACAGATAGAATAAAAATAAACAAATAAAACAATGAAAACAAAAAGTTCTTCATAATTTTTTTAGTTATCCTGCGCAAGATCTGGATCATGATCCAGATCAACACCAAAATGTAATGGCATCCAAGTTGATCAAAAACACACCTCTGGTAAACATTTCATAAAAATCTGTTCATAACTTTTTGAGTTATCTTGCTAAGTAACCAACAAACTAACCAACGCTACCAAAAGCATTAACTCCTTGGCGGCGGTAATGATAGCATAACTATGTCTGCTAATGATGAGAGTAACACCTCTATATCCCTATCCTCTCTCCTTCCTCTTCCTTCCCTCTCCTCTCCCTCATCCACTTTCTTCTTCCCTCCCACTCCTTGCTTCTCACTCCCTATTTTCAATTGCCTCTCCCATACCCCCTCCCCACTTCACTTTTCTTCTTCTTCCTCTTTCCCTTCACCTCCTTCCCCTTTCCTCCTCAACTTCTCTCTTTCTTTTCTTCCTCCGCCTTCTCCGTCTCCTTCCTCTCCCTCTCACTCCTCACTCCCTCTCCCTCTACCCCTCTTCTCCTCCCTTTCCCCTCCACTTCCCTCCCTCTCCCTCTTCCCCTCAACCTCCTTCCTTCTCCTTTCCCTCCTCCATCTCTTTCTTTTCCCCTTTCCTCCTCAACTTCTCTCCTTTTCCTCCTCCGCATTCTCCGTCTCCCTCTTCCTCTCCCCCTACTCCCTCCACTCTCCCACTTCCTCCTCCCTCTCCCCCTCTTCCCCCTCTCTTTCTCCCTCCCCCCTCCCCTCCCTCCCTCCTCCTCTCTTGACGGAAGCCGCAATCGGTGACACCGAGGAAGAAGGAAGTGAGCAGAGGAAAACGCTAATGGCAACTGGACAACTCCAATGCACTTTGGTCGCCACGCACTCTGGCCCGGATCCATACTGCCTATTTGGGATTCTGGTCGGGCGGATGTGTGGCTGATGCTGACATAAAGAATATACACATGAACACATATACGAGTGTGTGTGTGCATGTTTATAGCTAGATATGTAGGTTAGAATGATTGACTGATAGGAGACGAGAGGTAGATAGACACAGGCACAGATGAATAGGAGACAGAGATAGGTATAGATGTGCTTACTTATTCATGTTATTCGTTTTTTTATCATTATTATTGTTTGTTTTACCAATTGTGTAAACCATTCTATATTTCATTATTTTCGGCTATGGTATATAGATCAACATGAAAAAATACGATTGCATCAAACTGTCTTTCAATAAGCAGAGCAAATTCTTATGTTTTTATTTACTGTTCATAATGATATATTACCACTAAAGGAACTAAGTGATTATCCCAATTAATAATAACCAAACGGTCCATTTCTTCCAAAATAAGGTATTTCCCGCAATCGAGTCGTTGTTTGCATTTCCATCTGTAATATATTGATGAAGCAGTGGAATGAGATGTCCTATAAGAGCATTCTGAATTCACCTTAGCAGAATTTCATAGCTTATATGTGTGTGTGTGTGTTTGTATGTATGTGTGTGCGTGTGTGTGCGTGTGCGTCTGTGTGTATGTATATATATATAATATGTATATATATATATATATATATATATATATATATATAATTAGATAGATAGATAGATAGATAGTATGTGTATATATATAATATATATATATATATATATATATAATTATATATATATATATATATATATATATTTGTATTATATATATATATTAATATAATATATATATATATATAATATAATATATATATATATATATATATATATATAAGTGTGTGTGTGTGTGTGTGTGTGTGTTTGTCTAAGGAGCGAGTATGTATATAACAAGGTCTAAAGCTTCTCAAATCATTGCTTTTTAAATCTGCATAGATTGGAAGAGCGGTCGTTCTGCGTTCTGAATGAATGCTTTTGTTGTTGTTGCCAGAGAGCAGTGAGCCATAAGTCTTAATCATCTGTTATATCCAAAGCTGCTGATGACACTCACAAGTAGCTGTACCTAATCCACCAAAGGCAGCATCCAAGCCTCCCTTTCTAAGTCATTCTAATTGGCATCGAACACACCGAGAGTTCAGGACTACCCATTCTTTGATGTGGCTACAGCTGTCGGCTTGTCAATACAGTCATTGGCTGCTACTGCATCACAGTCGTTGAGTGTGCGTCGCCTGTGAAAGAACAGTTAAATGCTTCTGAACAGTCGAACGAACGTCACTAAAAACCTTGCCAATGACTTCAACTTCATTCTGTATGAGAAATGTGGAATCAGTAGTCCAAACACATCCACGTCATCAGTGTGGTTTCGCAGCTCCAGAAGGCATACTTGACTAGCGTCTAACTCCCTGTGACTAGAGTAGAGCCGAAGCTCCCTGTTGTCTCTTTCAGTTGACAGTGGCTCATCTAAGGAAACGAAATGGCATAATTATACGTCATGTTATGAAATTTGTCGGTATCCACTATAAGCATTTACATGAAGTTGTCTAGGTTTACGCTATTAGCTTCGCATTTCAGAGCAGCTGAGGAAAGTGCTTCTGCTCAGTTTGTAAACTCCGACAGAGGCTGTATTACCAGCACAAACTACTCTTGTAATTTTCTTCGAAGAGTAATTATAATTCACGTACAGCAGCGGGATGGACATCAACAAGTGAATATGGATTGCTATTCACAACTATTTTGCACTGGCAAAAGTGAGTGCAGATTAATTTGGTCGTGCGCTTAATATCGTTTATTTATGGAGTAAACTGTTCTTACTGTTGTATTTCCAGTTTGATCTTCTTATACCTTTCTTTTTGTGTGTTCATTGTTGTTGCTTTTTTGTATGTTTTTGCTTTTCTCATGATCCAAAAATAATCTCTTAAAGTACACAGTCCCATTGTATTTACGCAATATGACTCAAACCAAGGGCGAAGGCAAACAAAACACACAATATGCCCGAGAATACTTAGTCTTCTGTAACAATATAATTCAAAGAAAGGAAGTAAAATATGAAAGGAGTGTGATCTGATTTAACGCAGGAAAAATGACAGACTGGAACAAAGGGGTATTAACCCGCAGTCCCCATGTGTTCCATTTCCGCAGTTATGTGATGAATCTTTAATCTCATGTGTTCTGCTTAATCCGAACGAGAGGTTTGTCTTTAATTCTCCATTTCTAAAAGATCATAATAACTTATGCAAGCAAGTTTAGACTTCAATTAACTTCGGAATGAATAAATAAACTTTTAAGAGATAAGTACACTTCGAAAGAGAAAAATGTTATATATATACACACATGAAGAGTGATATTTTTCGGTTAATACCAACAATGCTTTGTTTAAGCAAGAGTGTGAGATTTAAAAAGAAGACGATGACTTAATATTTAAAACGAGGTTCTCAAGAAAAACAAAATGAGAAAAAACGGGAAATAAATAGGAAACTGATGAGAACTTAGCTTGATTTTTTAATTATTATTTT
>NW_020869308.1:949483-951983 GCF_003789085.1 Penaeus vannamei | reverse complement strand
GAAACGTTTATAGATAGATGGATTATCTGAAAATAACTATGGAATTCCCACTCATGCTTAAGCATCGCTCTCCCGTGAATAACGTTTGAGTTGAAACGCAAGTCAACAGTTTCATGTCAGTGGGGATCGAGGCGAAACTATTGTGTCACACAGCAGAAGGATATACAACGTATGCTGCAGACATAAGGCTACATACCTTTGATACATACATATTTATATTGGTATTAGCAATTCTAGTGGTCTGATAGCCTGATGCGAAATCATTTTGGAATACAACCGCTTCCGATGTAACTATGATTGTTAAAAAAGGAAAAGAAAAAAAAGAAGCAAGATTTCAAAAATGAGATTTCCTGCAGTTATGCAAGGATCTCTGTTTTCGAAATGAAGCTGAGAGCTTGCGCCGTCAAAGACAGAATCTAACTTCGGACAATTTGATTGGACTCGGCTTAACGATATCATTACGTAGGAAGCGACCTTAAGTGAGGGGGATAGAATAAGAGAGAGAAAAAAGGGACGAGAGAGAGGGGGGAAAGAGAGAGAAGGGGGGGGGGGGAAGAGACAGACAGACAGAGAGAGAGAGAGAGAGAGAAGAGAAGAGAGAGAGAGAGAGAGAGAAGAGAGAGAGAGAGAGAGAAAAGGAGAAAGAGAGAGAGAGAGAGAGAGAGGGAAAGTCATGGTGAAGCAAAAAAAAAAAAAAAAAGAAAAAAGCGACAGACAATCAGACAGCCGACGGACCGCCGTGTCGCCCCCAAGGCCGCCGGGTTCAAGATGCACCTCGGCCGCCCGAACGTGAGCTGGGAGCCGGATCCCGCGAGCGCCGGCGTGCACAGGACCAAAGTGCGAACGTGTGAATGAATTTATGCAAATGTGTCAAAGCAGAATCCATCATCCGCGAGTCTCAAAGGGACTTTTAGTAGTTGAATTGTAAATTGACGCACTTTGTTAACATTGCAAGATTGCTACATTGCCCAGTTTTCATAATGGGGACGGAATTTGGTTTGGCGAGGAGAGATCTATTTCAGTGGATGGAACGTGTATGTGTATAAGCAGATACATTCGCACGCGCGAGCTACTTTATACATGCATACATAAATAGCGACATACATTCATAGATAGAGAAACACATACATACATGTATAATTGCATACATACATAAATAGAGACATACATACATGCATAAATAGCGACTTACTTACATAAATAGAGACATAAAAATACTTTCATACATAAATACAAACATGCATTGCATACATACATACATACATACATGCATAAATACATATATGCATATATACATACATACATACATGCACACATATGTGCATACATACATGCATACAGACATGCATACATACAGATATACATACATATATTTATACATATTTACATACATACATAGAAATATTATTAGATAGGTAGACAGATCGATAGAAATATGATTAGATAGATAGACGGATAGATTGATTGATTGATTAACAGGTAGATATGTATGTAGATAGATAGGAGAATAGACAGACAGATAGATGATTAGATAGATATATTGATAAATAGATAAATAAATGGATAGGCAGACAAACCAATAGACAGAGAGATCAAAAGTTAGATAGACACCTACACCACACACACACACACACACACCACACACACACACAACATACATATATATATATATATATATATATTATATATAGATATATATATTATATATATATATATATATATATATATTATATTATATATATATATATATATATAATATATACGTACATATATATGAAAAGGAAACCAGCCACAAAGAGAATTGTAAATAATCGTAAAGTCGAAATCTTCGCGAGTTTCTTCTTCAGACAAAACCGAAATGGAACCATTTCGGATTTGTCTGAAGAGGAACTCGCGAAGTGTTCGAAACGTTACGATTATTTTAAGTTCTCATTGTGGTTGATTTAATTTCATTTTTGTGTACACGTTACTGTGTTTATGCTTGTGTTTATACACACACACACACACACACAGTATATATATATATATATATATATATATATATATATATATATATATATATATATTATATATATTCATTTATTCATTTATTCATTTACATTAATCGTATGTTTACTAAAACCTGCATTTCCATACCTTCCCACGATCTGATGCAAAACCACACAACACTAAGAATAACCAAGCATAATCCCCATTATCAGTATGAGGAATTAAATAATTAAATCGGAGGGAATGTATGACACCATTAAATCTTGCAGGATATATGACACCATTAAAGTTAGACAGATATATTGCGTGATTTAAGTTACAAGAATATATGAGCTCATTAGACGTCCTCCGAAGCTGTGACGAACTCTGCTGGTCGAGCTTTCACTGCGTCTGTAATTGGTGGTGACGTCATAGCGTAATCTGTGGTGGTGATGAGGGTCATTCGGTGGTGATTGTTGATGGGTTGGGTTGATGTTTTGATGAATGAAGTGGTGTTGAAAATGAAGGGTGG
>NW_020869308.1:931983-936983 GCF_003789085.1 Penaeus vannamei | reverse complement strand
CATTATTACTATCATTCTTCTTATCATTACTATTTTTATTATTATTACTCTTAGTAACATTATCATTATTATCATTTTCATCACTACTGTGATCGTCTTCATTAATATTATTAACTATCATCATTACTATCATCATCGTGAATACAACCATTATTATTATCACTGTCATTATCATTGCCATTATCATCACTATTATTAAGAATATCAGCACCATTGTTATCATTATTGTTGTTATTATCACCATTAACACTATTACATATTTTCACATATTCTATATATATATATTCATTCGATGACAAGTGTTCAAACTCTTCGACTAAGGTGTCTATCTATCTATTCAAGACTATCGTATATTAAGTCTTGAGACCTGCATTACTTATGGTGCACAACCATTAGCATTGCTCTTCATTTTATATCTATTCTTCATCTTTATCTACAAGGAGAGGTCCTAATCTATCCCTCTGTATCATGTACTACTTTAGTGTTTTTATTATTCGTACTATATCTTTCTTGTGATATATATATATTATCTATACGAAGACTACTATTTAAAAGCTAGAAACTGGCGCATTCCCCAATGCTTCTGGAGATTTTATGATCGGTTTGCATTTTCTTGGTGTTCTATATCTATATCAATTTCCAGGACTATCGTTTAAACTCTTGAAACTTAGTCCTTTATGACACTCTCCACTGTTCAATATTTCCTTGGCGTTACATGTTCATTTAGAGGCGACTCTTGGGACACACTAATGTACATCTGAAATGTCTGAAGTCTGACTAATAGTTTCCAAGTAACTTTCACAAGTACATATCTGTTTATTGAACACAACGATAAAGCGAAGCGAGGTAGGCAATTATCACGCAACAGGCTTGGTAATTACTGCAATTCGTGCACAGAGCGGAGGCGCGCAAGCTAGGTGGGTTGCTGATAATTTCGTTGCATTTTAAACTTTTTTCTTCCTTTTCTCCCCCCCCCCCCCCCCTTCCTCCTTCTTCTTCTTCCATTTCTTCTTCTCCTCCTCCTAATTCTTCTTCGTCTTGTTCTCCTCCTCCTTCTTTTTCTTCTTATTTTCCTCCTCGTCCTCCTTCATTTGCTCTTCCTCCTCCTACTTCTTCTGCCCCTCCTTCTTCCTCTTCTTTTTCTACTCCTTCTTCTTCATCATAATCATCATCATAACCATCATCGCCATCATCATCATCATCTTTTTTTCTTCTATTTTTTCTTTATCAGTCTCTACTTCATCGTGACACACATATGGCGTGCATGATAGGTTGCAGGTAAAAAAACAGAATCCATTTCACTTTTCTTTTTCCTTCTTTCTCTTTCTCTTTTTTTGGGGGAAACGTTATAATTAATGAGAACAACTGCAACGCGTTTAAAGGATAATCCTAGTGGCGACAGAAAAAAGACATTGTTTCTCCGAGTGTCAATCAAGCAACTTGATAAAAAGAGAATTAGAATCAGAAGCAAATAATCTATTTAGCTAAAAACTACAAAATACAAAAGCATGATGCATTATACAATGTGGCTGAGCCCTCCAGGAGTTTGGCTCCTTTCAGAAGGTCCCTGATACACATATTATGGATATTTAACAATCAAATACATAATAGCAACATAAGGATACGTACATACAAGCTGTTACATATTACACATTTGCATATTTGAATCAAATCAAATATACATGTATAACTGAACATCTAGCATTATTAATTGTCATCTTTTATATAACTATTTACAATATTTTACAGAACCAACATAAGTGAACAGTTTATTCCCAAAGAAATTAAATAATACATTCAACAATAATACACAGCAGTTATATATTCACAGGTTAGAGAGCATATTGGGATAACAAATAATGTTTCAGTGTATTTTGAAAGGAGAGTAATGTTGTGTATTCTCTTACTCTGTTCGGAAGATTATTCCATAATAACGGCCGTAATATAAGACATTTGTTTGTGACTGTTGAGATCTCATGAATAAAACAGTTAAAAGGTTATTATTTCGATTATAATACATTTTGTTTCCTCTGGTATTGAACATATCATTTCCAAGAGTATTTATACACTTATAAATATACAAGCAGCAGCTATAGGTACTTGTAGCATTATATTTCAATAATCTAAGCTGCTAGAAGCCGTCATTTGCATGGTCATACTTTTTCAATCCCAAGATAGTACTTATTATTCGCTTATGAATTATGATTATGGGCTTTAAAATGTTTGTGTGAGTTGCTCCCCCTATGTCAAGTAGGGGAATAACAAGGAATTATATAAGCAAATTAGGGCCTTTGTGCCTAACACTTTTTGTGTGTGATACATCATCCCACACAGTCTACTTAATTTATAATGAATACAATTAATGTCCGTTTTCCATCTTAATTGAAAATCTAAGTAAATTTGGTGGATTCTTCTCTCTTTAATAAAGTGCGACCTACTTTAACTGATGATTGAGTGAATGGTAACTGCTCATTTCTATGGAAGATGGCATAATGGGATTTTTCAAGATTTAGAGTCAATTTTTTATAGCAAACCCAATTCTCACTAAGTAATTCATTATTAGTTGAATTTATCAACTCATGTAGTGAATTACCAGAGGTGTATAGACATGTATCATCGGCATAAATCAGATCAAATTTACTAGCATTAAGTCATTGATATACACATTGAAACGATAACCATATGTTAAAGTACTTAAAGAGGACAAATGATACATATTGAGTCCAGTTGCTTAGATAAGATGAAAACTATTTGTGAGCTGTATCTCGAATTCCATAATGACGTAATTTTAATACCAAGATGCTGTAACTGACAGTGTCAAATGCTTTAGATAAATCCAAATATACCCTAGAGTGAACTATCCGTTATTATTCAGTATTAATTTAAAAGTGCATATCATTGCTTACTGATAATTTTCTAGGCCCGAGACATGACGAAAGTTGATCATAAATGGTACAGCCATTTTTGTGCTACACAATGTATAGTCTGTACTGTAAATGACACTGAAGGACACTCTTACTTAATATTTTTTACGTCGAAGCCTTTGGCTCACGGTTAAAGGAGGCGTCGCTCTGCAACGGCTACGGATACCTGGTCAGCTCTTTGCTGCTGTTGCATAGGTGGGTCGAAACATGGGGGTGGCGCATGGAGGTCGCTGGAGCATGGGGGATGGTGGGTCAGACAGGGAGCCGCGAGGTGGGCGAGGCTCGAGTGGGGGTGGGCACCTGCAGCAGATCAGAGTCAGACCCAGTAATTTAGTGTTTTCTGGCTTCCATCTTTCGCCCTCTCTCGCCATTGCTTTGGGGGGGGGGGGGTCCTTGAGGTAGCAGGGTGAGATTTGTAAATGACCTTGATGGAGCCTGATCACTGCATGTTCACATTACTCACTTTTGTGAATTGAAGTTCGTGAGTTACTCTTGACCTTGTAAAAATATTCCAATACACAGAGCACTGAGCCAATGCAACTACCAATGAGAGGGGGAGGAGGAGAGAAAAGGTAAGTGGAAATTCAAATAAAAATTCCAAAACACTTTATACGTTAGATACACATATGTTATATCTTTTTACATAGACGTTTCATGGGTACAATCTCAGATAAAATGAAAGAAGGGTTATAGAATGAGAGAGAGAGAGAACGAGATTTAAAGTTAAACCAAAAAACACATGATATCAAATCAAATCCACACAAAACTCAAAACCTCTCCCTATATGTCCCAGAACAACTAGACGGAAAATAATTCAATAGGGGTGTCCACGCTAACCCAGCTCCGGTGCGGAGGAAAAGCGAAAAGTAATGGGTAGCAGAATGACGGTTTTCTAAAGATTTACGGTAATCTACAGATCACATCAATATGCACGGGAGAGATCTGGAATCAGGGGAAGCAGAAAATATGGAATCACACGATTGCCATTGAGGCGCAGTGATGAGAGAAACATGAAGAGAGGGAGAGAGAAGGGAGGGGAAGAGAGGAAGATTAGACACAGGGTGGTTAGAGAGAGGGACGGGAAAGGAGGGATGAAAGAGAGAGAGAGAGGAGAGAGAAAGAAAGAGAGAGAGGAGAGAGAAAGAAGAGAAAGAGAGAGAAAGAGAGAGAGAGAGGAGAGAGAAAGAAAGAGAGAGTCAGACAGACAGATACACAGACAAACAAACAGATCAAAACAAGCAAAACAGACATCAGAGACGAGGCAAGAGAAACAGGGAGAAAGAGCAGCCGATAAGAGCGAAGCAAACGATAAGGATAAGCAAACGTACCTGGCTAACACTCTCTCGGCAGCCTCGAGAAACTTAATGTGAAGAGTATCCTAACTTGCCTACGCTTTGAACTCCTCATTTTTTATGAATATTACAAAGACAGACACGTTTAGAAGCGCTAATGACTTGGGTTATGTACATGAATATTTCTTTCTTCCTTATTTTTTGAGGAGTATTAGATGATGAAGTTAAGTAATGGAATTAAATATTTTATGCAATAATTGTGAATTGATAGACTTTCGTTATAGCACGAGGAGGAATTAAATTATTTTTTTAATGCTGGTTAGAATTAGGCATGCTCAAGATAAGAAAAGTTTTTAAATGTGCAGTTGCATAAAAAAAAGTTACACGTGCCTGTAACCAATTTAGCATGAGAAAGATAAAGAGAGAAAAAAGAGAGGGAGAGAGAAGAAGAAGAAAGACTGAAAACAGCGAAACGATAAACAAGGAAAAGGAAAAAAAAAAAATCTAATTTCACCCCAAACTCACAAAGAGAAACTCCCGCACCGCGCACCCGCACCACGTAACATTACACATAAAAAAAAAGAGTCCTTTCGAGATATCCTTCCTTGCATTTCAGTTTTCCAATTCTGAGGCCAACTTGCAGCTGAAACCACGCGCACGGAAGCCCACTCCCTCGCAAGGCACTCACTCTGGCCAATTAAAAAAAAAAAGAAAAAAAATCCATTCTGAAACGTAGAGATAACACCTAGCCATGAATATATTACTGGGCCGGTTGGTCTCTCTC
>NW_020869308.1:914483-919483 GCF_003789085.1 Penaeus vannamei | reverse complement strand
GAGAGAGAGAGAGAGAAGAGAGAGAGAGAGAGAGAGAGAGAGAGAGAGAGAGAGAGAGAGAGAGAGAGAGAGAGAGAGAGAGAGAGAGAGAGAGAGAGAGAGAGAGAGAAGAGAGAGAATAAGCAACAGAGAAAGAGAGAGAAAGAGAAAGAAAAGAGAAGAGAGAGAGAGAGAGAATGAATTTTCTTTTTTTATATATTTTTATGTGTTTGGTCAAGTATTTCGGTAGCATTTTATTTACTGCAAGAAAGGATTATATTAAAGGCAGATATGATAAACCGTGACGCATATTCCTCCCTAGAAAGTAATTTGGTGAGACACTGTTTTAGTGAAAGTGTAATAAGGAAAACCTATACGAAGAAGTTTAGTTACCAGACCAAGAAGCCTCTGAGCGTGTGTTTGTGTGTGAGATAGATAGATAGATAGATAGATAGATAGACAGAGAGAGTGGGGGGAGAGACACGGAGAGAGAGAATCCCCAGTGAAATGACAGAAAGTTAAGGCAGAGCGACTATAAGAATGATAAAGTTTTGAAGTTTCAAGTCAAGTCTCTCTTCTGCGAGAAACCCATTCCCACTCGTCTGTGTTTTATCCCTTTCCCTTCCCCTCTCGTCTCCTCCTTATCCTCCTCCACTTTTTCCCTTTGAGCTCTTCGCATCCTTACCAAGGCCCAATCCCGCTCTTTCTTTTGTACATGTGACTTCTCCATCTCTCGTCCTATCGCATTTCCTTATTCAACACCATTACTCTCTCAGTTCCTTCGCACCCTATTCATCGCGTCGCATCTCTCACACTACAAACTCTCCTCCTCCCTCTCTTCCCTTTCCCCCCTATTTACTCCATCTTATGCAGTATCTTAATTCATTGTAGTTTCCTCAGCACCCGAGTTCTATTCCGGGTCCCCTTGCCACGACCCCCCGCAGGCAGGGAAGGGGAAGAGGGGAAGAGATGGTCGGACGAACAATGCGAGATACTCTCCCTCCCCCTCCTGCTTGTACACTAAAGGATGGGAGGCCTCGAGGCTATATATATATATATATTGTTGCTTTTATTCCCTTTCTGCACTTTTTTTTTATTCATTTTTACACAAAACCCTTTTCTTTTTTGAATTTTCAAACGTTGGTTATACTTCAGTGTCAAGTGGTAAATAAATGGAAGAGAATATCTTTTTTTTTTAACTTATATTTGTTTTTTAAATATAATCAACGAATAGAAGGGTATTAGATAAATATGAAATACCAGTTATATAAGTGAATGCGAGAGAAATATTAGAATTAAATGCTAAAATCATTAGTGTAACATTATATTCCAGAGTGATAATGAAAATTCAGATGAGGAAAGTGACACAAATCTTAACAATAAAAACAATAACAGGAGGATGAAATTGTCATTATACCAATGATGATACTGACAAAGTTATGTATTAAGATGCAAAGATGCATTAAGAATGATAATGATAATAGGGAGATTATTATTATTACCATCATCATTATCATCATCAGTGCCATTTTTGTTATTAATTTTATAATCATTATTATCATTATTATTAAGCCAGTGTTGTGCGGATGGCAGTCGTATCCGATATCTCGCAGTTAACCGCACGGCACACGCATGCATATGCGCAAATAAATGTTATTTCCGGTAATGTGATACGTATGAACCTAACTTAACCTAACCTAACCTAACGTAACTCAACCTAATCTAACCTAACTTAACGCAACCTAACCTAATCTAACCTAATTGAGAGCGATGTCATCTCCTTATTTGTTTCACTATGCATTCGCAGGGAACTAATTGGGGGCTTTTCTTCCGTACTCGTAGTCACTTCCTTATCTTATTATAATCGTTATCATTATCATAATAGTAACAATAATTATTATTATCATTATCCTCATTGTCGCAAGATTTTTATTAGTATTATCATCGTCATCATTATTATTTTCATTACTATTATTATCAGTTTTATCATTGTTATCTCTTTGTATCACTTTTGTGTTATTAATGTTATTATTATTATTATTATTATTATTATTATTATTATTATTATTATTGTTGTTGTTGTTGTTATTGTTGTTGTTGTTATTGTTTTTTATCATAATCAATCTATTTATTGTCATCATTATTATCATAATCATGATGATAGTTTTGATGATCTTATCGCTATCATTATCATTATTAAAATCATATTTGTTGTTGTTATTATCTTTTTTATGATAATTATCACTACTATCATAATTATCATCAATGCTATCAATACTATTGTAATAGTTAATTTTTTTTATTATCATTATTACAATATTATTTTTATTATGATAATAATAATAATGATAATAATCATATTATTATTATTATCATTTCTATTATTATTATTACTAACACTATCACTATCATCATTATTGATACTATATTTTTTGTCGCTATTGTTATTAATATTATTATTGTAATCCTTACTATTATTACTACTATTTTTTCATCATTGTTATTGTTATTATCATAATTATAATTGTTATTATCGTTAGCATTATTATTATCATCATTATTATTATTACCATTACTATCATCATTATCATCATCATAGATATCAATATTATCATTATTATTATTACTACTAACTTTATCATTATAGTTATCATCTTTATTAGCATTATCATAAATTTTATTGCCATTGAACCGTATCCATGTTGACAAATGTAGAAAAGGTATGAATGAGATATCTCTTGTATTGTCTCATGCTTTTCTACATTTATCGTCATTGTCATAATCACAAATAGCATTATTATTATCATTATTATGTGTCATTATCATTGTTATTATTCGTAGTAGAAGTAATATCATTTCATCATTATCACCCTGATTAGCATTATCATTATTATCATTTTCAGTATAATGATCATTATAATCATTATATTTATTATAATCATTATATTATCACAGCGACAGTAGAAAAGCTATAACACAACTAATATATATATATATATATATATATATATATATATATATATATATATAATATATATATATATATATATATATATATATATATATATATATATAATATTATATATATATATATATATAATATATATATATATATATATATATATATATATATATACATATATATACATATATATATATATATATATATATATATATATATATATATATATATGTATTATTATTATCACAAAAATAAAAGAAAACATATAATAAAACCTCACTTAATTATATGATAATTACCCCCCCCCCACCCACCTTCAAAAAAAAAAAAAAAAAAATCGACACAAATTAAATCGTAAATAAATGAGCAAACAGACAAAACAGAATGAATAAAAACAAACTCATAACGCATGAACACAGAAAATAACGAGAAAAAGCAAATCGTTATAGGGACATCCATTACAGGTCCCGCGAGTGTTGTGAAAGCGTAACTCGTTCGTTATCATATCGTTATCGCCGCTGGTTCGGTTCGTCGCTTCTGTTATCGATTCGGAAACGGTGATCATGGGAATCAGCGTTGTCCATTTTTTCTCGCTTTGTTTCTCTCTCTCTCTCTCTATCGCTCTCCTCTCTCTCTTCTCTCTCTCTCTCTCTCTCTCTCTCTCTCTCTCTCTCTCTCTCTCTCTCTCTTCTCTCTTCTCTCTCTCTCTCTCTCTCTCTCTCTCTCTCTCTCTCTCTCTCTCTCTCTCTCTCTCTCTCTCTCTCTCTCTCTCTCTCTCTCTCTCTTCTCTCTCTCTCTCTCTCTCTCTCACTGGCTTCTCTGTGTTTGTTTCTCGTTTTCTCCTGTGTTGTCTGTCTTTCTCTTTGTTGCTTATTCTGTCTCTCCCTCTCTCTTTCTGTATCTGCCGTACTGTCTTTGTATCTGTCTCTTTTGTCTGTCTCTCTCTTTAGCGATCCGTCTATGCATTATCTATTTATCTGTCTGTCTGCCTGTCTCTCTTTCTCTCCTTCTTCCTCTTTTTCTCTTCATTTTTTCTTCTCCTTTCCTTCTTCATCATCTTCTTTTTCCTTTTTTTTGTATTTGTCTTTTTCCTATACTTTTCTCTTTTTTTTTTCTTCTCCTCCTTCCTCTTCTTTGACTTTAAGAAATATGGACCAAGGAAGTCATCCGTAAAGATGTCAAATAGTATTTATGTGAAAGGAAAAAGGAGTGGATATAATTTCTCGTTTTTTATCTTATTTTTTACTATCTAAAATGATGATGAAGATGAGAGAGAGAGAGAGAGAGAGAGAGAGAGAGAGAGAGAGAGAGAGAGAGAGAGAGAGAGAGAGAGAGAGAGAGAGAGAGAGAGAGAGAGAATTAAAGTGAGAATCAGAAATGATGACAGAAAAGACAGATAGATAGATAGATAGATAGAAAGGAGAGAGAGGGAGAGAGAGAGAGAGAGAGAGAGAGAGAATCAGAAATATCGACAAAAAATAATAATAAGTAAAAGGAAAAGCTATCGAACCGACAAGACAAAAAGATGAATGTAGATGACCAACAGCTGGGCGAAGAGGAACACTGATCATTAACGAAAACGAGGGAGAATGATTTTTCTTGCTAATGCGTTCATCCATAAAAAAGAGAGAGAAAACAGATAGAATAAGAGAAGAAACAATTTATAAAGCGTACATGGAGACCAATTCAGAGAAACAGAGAGACAGAATGACAGACAGAGAAGGGAAAGGAAAACAGACAGAAGCAAGTCAAAAGCACAGAATATACACACAGAAAGAAACGGGCGTGTAGGAAAGAGCGAGAGAAAGAACGAGATAAATGGGGGCAAAGAAAGATGGAAAGGAAGAAACCGTGACCATGAGGGATGGAGGGCGACGTCAAGTCCTAAAAGTTTTGTGTGAATTGGGCCTAAAGGATTTTTATTTTTCAGTACTGATGACTTTAGACTTTTTTTTTTTTTTTTTTTTTTTTGTCTGTGGAGGATGCCTATTTACGAAGAAAAGGCACTGGGCAAAAAAAAAAAAAAAAAAAAAAAATGCATAAAGACAAGATAAACAGA
>NW_020869308.1:889483-894483 GCF_003789085.1 Penaeus vannamei | reverse complement strand
TTTACTGATTAGGGAGTTAAGCTAATCATATGTAAACCTAGAGTGACATTGCAATTCGGTCAAAAATATTAGTGAGATATTTCTTATGAATTTATTTACTCTTACATTTTCTTATATACAACTCATAAACAATGTTTAACTTCATGGTTAGTTTAGGTTTAGTGGCGCCTTCTTGTTTATCAAATTGATGCAACATATAAATATCGCAGTTACTTTAAACACAACATTCATATACGTAAATTTTGTTTCGGTCACTGTAATCCACTACTGCACTCATCCTGTACTTTCCTGTGGATGTACAAAATGTGTCAGAGTCGTGTTTGTGACGAATCAGTGCAGCCAAAGATATACTTTCAGTCATTAAATACATTCAGTCTAAACTACCGGCGCAACCTAGGTAAGCTATGATTGTGATTTACAAGTGGACACGAGTCTTTTGTTTGTGAATTATGTGCGCGTTAAGGACTCGTAGCATTCCTCACAGAGAGGGCCGTTACAAACAATCCGCCAGCTATGAGTTAATGTGACGTGCCCGATCCTGTGTTGGTAATATATCTACTCATCACTTGGGCGAGACACTGGTTTCCCTACTTCAGAGAAAAGCTTTACTCGATCCATTATGATCTATGATAAACGTTACAGGTGAAGACATTTAACTCCGTTCTAACCAAGCCACCCTTCATAAGCTATACCTTTTTACACTGCATACTGCTCCTGCAAGTCGACTGTAATCCTTTCAGGAAGTTCGAGAGAAGACTTTTACCAGAGAAATAGTCTCAACAGAATCGTATAAGACGCGAGGAGTCACCTGATGCAACCCTTCCTTTCAAAGAAAGAAAGCCAAAGTCAGTAGATACTGTTCTAAAAGATTAAATACTGGCAGCTCTATCAATCGCCACATCACCAGTGACCACCGTTGCTGTGTAGAATGTCCCTGCAACAAAGGCCTGTATTTGCTTATGTTTAGGAATCCTGAGCCACAGAACGGAAGCCTGTGGGGAAGAGAAGTGAAGAGAGACGGCAATTTCATGTGTGATTTTAGTTTACTTTTCGCAAAACAAATATTTTATATTCTTCATGTTGTGGTAAGGAATATATATACCCTTTAACTACCTGTCATTTGTCATGCATTTCTTATATCTGCTTGCAGGGCAGGTCAACAGCCGTAAAATCCCTGATCATATAAATGTGACTATACTGATTTTAAATATTTCGCATAGGCATGTGACAACCGACATAAAAGCTGCCGCAGGAATAATCACCACTTTGAATCTTAAAGACCCTGAAGTGTGACATGAGGATTTGTATGCGACTTCTTTCTTCTTGGTGTGTTTCTATTTTCTAACCAGATTAAAAATTCATGTCTTAGTTTGTCGTATTTCTTAGCGTGGCTCATACACGACTTTTTACAAGAGAAAACATTTATCTTAAGAGTCTGTGGGAAGTAAATATAATGATAGGCAAAAGGTAGCACATGATCTGGACAACAAAATCAAGATTCGATATTCATACACTTTATTTTCTCAACATTTGACATATTTCATCAACTACAGCTGACTTACATATCATTTATTCCAACATGATATTTGGAATATGCACTCGGACGAGCCTGTGTAGTTTAGCCTCACCTGAACTGGATCAGGATGACGAGATAAGTGACCAAGTTACCAAACATCTGTGGTGGAGTGAAAAATGTTTATGTATCAGTTAATCTTAGAATGCTAATATAAATACATATTTTTCCAACTGATTCCGATTGACAATAAGGACTAACTAGTGTAGGATCAGCTATGAATATACACAAATAACTGTATCATAACTAATGAGTATAAAGGGAAGTGGTGACTTAACAATTACATAGTTTAATGAGGAGAGTGTGTTACTCACAGCAAGTAGGAAGCGGCGATCGACAGAGAAAAAATCAGCCACGGAAACTTGTGGGTTTGACTGCAATAGCTGCAAGGCCAAGAACTGGAGGGCGTTTGCAGTGCTGTTAGTCAGCACTTCCGTCCGGCAACAGTGGACTAATTCCACCATCTTTTCATGCTGAGCGGATAAATAAGAGAATTAGATACTATGTTTATCTATCTGGTTCACTCATCTCACTCTCACTCACTCTCGTCTCTCTCTCTCTCTCTCTCTCTCTCTCTCTCTCTCTCTCTCTCTCTCTCTCTCTCTCTCTCTCTCTCTCTCTCTCTCTCTCTCTCTCTCTCTCTCCTTCCCTCCGTCTGTGTGTGTGTGCGTGCGTCTAGTGTTTGTGTTCCGAACATATCGACATAACCGAGTACTAAAAATACTTCGCAAACAAATTATCAAGCTTGAACAATTATTTTACTCGCCCCTACTATTTCATAACATTATTAGTCATACATCAGGCATCGCATTACTGAGAATAATAAGGCGTAATGTCCCACTATTGATATGATAAATATTTCGACAATCTATCATTCATTAGCATTTTATTTTCTCTTTCTTTTCTATATTATGACAAATACTTAATTCTGAGCTGTTAGGCTGCATTTTTATTTTTCCTCCTTTTCATTTTTTTTATTTTTATCATTTTCCTTCCGAGCATAGATCCCATAATCGGGTGGAGAGAGACGAAACAGGGAATTAAAGAGAGAATATCTGTCGAAGAGAAAGGGTCGAGGCATTTTCTGGGGATTCTTGGTATTCATTTTGATTTTCTTTTAGGCTCCTTGCAATGACTTACAGATATAACAAACAAAAGCGTGCCGAGTCATCGTCCATAATATGTGTTAGAAAGAGAGAGAGAGACAGACAAACAGACAGACAGACAGACAGACAAACAGACAGAGAGAAACATATTCCTCGCCGGTCAACATGTCGCTTCACCTTGACCTATCAATAGCAATGTGTACATAAATTGTCTTTTTCAAGGTGTGTTCACAAGCACTTACCTGGGACCTGAGCTTATCAACGGCCCAGCCGACGAGTCCGACGGGTGCGATGCAGTTAAGAGCATAAACCGCATTCAAGGCAGCCGAGGTGGTGTCTTCTCCGCTGGCCAGAATGCCCCACGCCTTCGGGGAAAGACAGAGGAGCTCCCTTAACGCTGAGTCTTTAAGATTTATT
This sequence comes from Penaeus vannamei, assembly GCF_003789085.1. NCBI lineage: Eukaryota > Metazoa > Arthropoda > Malacostraca > Decapoda > Penaeidae > Penaeus > Penaeus vannamei. The sequence continues at coordinate 891,387 of NW_020869308.1, read as the reverse complement.
CCTGATATTATTGTAGTTATTACTGTTATTATTGTTTCCGCCATAATCAGACACTACTATCATATATATATATATATATATATATATATATATATATATATATATATATATATATATGTGTTGTGTGTGTGTGTTGTGTGTGTGTGTGTGTGTGTGTGTGTGTGTGTGTGTGTGTGTGTGTGTGTGTGTGTGTGTGTGTGCGTGTGTGTGTGTGTGTGTGTGCGTGTGCGTGTGCGTGTGCGTGTGCGTGTGCGTGTGCGTGTGCGTGTGCGTGTGCGTGTGCGTGTGCGTGTGTGTGTGTGTTATATATATATATATATATATATATATATATATATATATATATATATATATATATGTTTATATACACACACTCTTATATATATGTGTATGTATTTGTTTGCATAAGTGACCATGTAGTTCCTAAAATAATTTGCTAAATAATAATTTCCTAAAATGGTAATAAATAAGAATAAAATTATAATTTTCCAAAAATAATAATATAGTAATTTCCTAAAATAATAGATATGATGTATCTTTTCTACCAGTTTTGTAGGTCTACCCTTGCACATGCTGAGTGTACCTGGTACATGAAGAAAGCGCAGTTGAGGAAGAAGCAAGGTGTGATGATGAGGAAGGCTGGCGTGTAAGCCTCTGAAACCCTTCTTGAAAATGAGAAGATGAGTTGCTGAATCCGCCGAATGTGTTCTATCTCGGCCAGTGTGGATCGCTCAGCTTGCTTCACTACCTACAGATGGTGATGAATATTAGCGCGATGTTAAGGCATCGATGACCAAGAAGAGTAAAGGAATGATGACTTGGAAACGAAAGAAGGGTTGTGAAGTAGAGTGATAATTCAACTATTTGTAGGTCCATTCACCACGCACAAAGATATATATTTTTCCAGTTTTATTTCATCATCATTGTTGATATACTGTTCCTACGCTTTGCATATGTTAATATGGTTCTAACAGGTTGTGTAACGAGCCTAACGGAAGAGAAACGATATTCTAACTTCACCTGAATCATGGTTATGCGACTTGTCCTGCCCAGCTCCTCGTCCACCTCGTCCTCGAACGTGTATCTTCCAGTAACTCGCTCCATCACGCAGCTCAGGCGACCGTACAGGAGGTGCGTGGCCCAGCAAAGAGCTGCGACGTGCAGGAACGGGAAGCCGGTCGCGAAATTCACGTTGATGACGGAGATGACGAAGCTAACGAAGGACAAGCCCGGCTGCGCAGCGAACTTCAGCACAAAGATGGTAAGTATGCTACTCAGCCACATAAAGAGGATCAGAATGGGCGACAGGAGCTTTCTCTTCCACGGGAGGGAATCCAGGTCGTACGGACGAGCGGCGAGGGCAAGCTGCTTCTCGATGTGCTGGATCGGGAACATGACACCATTAGCTCTTTCATTTTGTTATCCTATTTGCTCTCATTTAGGAATCAGTCCCAACACTCCTGTTTATTGCATTAAGGATTCTCATTTCGCTAATGTCAGTTGTATGTATGATTCGAAATATTTTAATGTTATTACTACTCTCAAAACTGCTGCCATTACTGTTGATACTAATTCATTATTGTTAGATCTATAGTGTTGCAGTTACCAGTGTCATTATACACTACATCTAGAAACAAAAGGCACCCAACAACTTTGCCTCTGGGGAAGCTTCCTTACACCTCAAACTATGTTCTACTACTTGTACTTTATTTTTCTAGTTATATTACTCTGGGTAACCTAATGTCTGAAATGTTAGCCAACACATGTCTTCATTATATAATATGCTTCACCTGTAATCTACGCCAAGGTTGTAATATATGCATAGTACTACACATTCATCTACTTCTCCGTGTTCCTACCTGAAGAAGCCTGTACAATTTAAATATTTCCTTTGCCTTGAGGTG
>NW_020869308.1:869483-871983 GCF_003789085.1 Penaeus vannamei | reverse complement strand
TGTAGCGCGAATGAATAAGCGGTTCTGCATTTTCTTTATTGGTGCTTATAAGACCTTGAATCTCACGTAGTTGTACTGCATTCCTTTTTTTGATCTTACAATTCCTTTTTTACTTGGTTTGTTTATTTACTCATCATTGATATTGTCAACGTAAGAGTTGGGGGACGTGGAGGTTGGTGGAGAATGAAAGGGGAAAGGCTTGCTGGTTTATTCGGGAGGTAAAGGTGTGGCCCCCGAGAGTGACCCGCGCCCCGAGGGCGGAGGCGTGGAGAGTGACCTCCCGCCCTGGGACTCCTACTAGGTTTTGGTCTGCTTCTGGTGTTCTCTCTTCTCTGCCTGGCGAGACGTCCTTATATCCAGCGACTCCGTGTCCTACTGGCGGAGGTGCCTGGTACCCTATTCTTTGGGTGTCCACTCTTCCGGGCGTGACGAAGGGCTGCGATCGCCGGAAGGAAAGTGCGAAGCCAGGAAGTAAGGCAGCTGCAATGCCTAGGTGTGAAGCCCAACCCATCCTGTTCTGCATATCGCTGACAGATATTATCTGTATCAGTATCAGTTTTAATGTCAATATCAATATCAGCATCAATATCGATACCAATATCATTATTGTATTGAGTCGCAAGCTTTCGTTTCTTTATTCTATTTTCTTTAATTGAACAGCGAGTATTCTCTCTCTCTCTCTCTTCTTGAGTGGCTATTTCCGGCTTAAAATGTTCGTAGTTCTGAGTGTATTTAAATCCGAATTATATATCTGTGAAGGAGTTTGCGTGGAAAGGTATTGCTGTCAGAGTGAATGAGCAGACCAGGGCCTTATTGCATGTTTCGAAGTTGATGTCCTGGCATGTGGATATAGCTAGAATATTGTGCTATAAATGGGAGAGAGGAAAAGAAAGTCTTCTTGCAGATAAGAAAAGTAAACGTTCAGGGATATGATTGGCGAAGTCCTGACGTGGGTCGGGGAGAGCCTCGGGTTTGCGGGGTCGTGCCTGCTCGCCCTGGTCGTCCTCCTCATCTTCGTCCTGCCCAGGGGTCGTCCCAAAAACTTCCCACCAGGTAATCCATCTAAATCAGAACATTGTACGTTAACTAGGATTTCTCTTTTTGGCCTGGAGTATATATATATATATAATATATATATATATATATATATATATATATATATATATATATATATATATATATATATATATATATATATATATATATATGTACACCAAGAAAACCAAAGTATACGATTGAGTTATTCTTTCCCCATGTTTATTACTTCACTTTAGAATGAACCGTATTCATATTGACAAATGTAGAAAAAATATGAATGAGAATGAATATCTTCACAATACAAGAGATGTATTTGATCGGTTTGGAAGATATCTTCGTCAGAAATACATGAACACATGTATTTCCGACGAAGGTATATTCGAGACCGATCATTCTCATTCATACCTTTTCTACTTTACTTAAGGTTTACCGATGCTGCCGCTGATAGGATCTATGCCGTTCACAAGAGGGCCAATCACGCGGTCTTTCATTAACTCTTTGAGGAAGAAATATGGAGATCTGGCAAGTTTCGCCATTCTTAATGCAAGGTAAGTTGTCTCTCATATTCTGCTGCAGACGATGTTCGCAGTGATATGAGACTCATTAAGTTCGAGACTTTTGCTTGGCAAATAGATATCTAACTTGCAATTTACAACGAATTTCAATAATACAGTTGTATAAGAGTAGAATATAAAGAAAGAGTCAATTTTAGGAGTGCATGGCAACCCCTTCTGAATATCGAAAAGGCACAAAGAAAAAAAAAATATCCTTCATTTACTCTCTCGTGGGTACCTCATGCCTTTCTATCCCAGGTCATCCGTAACACTTCATCCGCAGAATTTCGTTGACGCATAAAAAATAACAAAAAAGCCAACACGTAAATAAGAAAGTAAACAAAGGAAATAAAATGACTGATTCTGATATCAACCACACAATTCGGTGTCAATGTCCCTTTTTGCGTCTCAGGATTGTGTTGGTCAGCAACGTGAAGACCATCAAGGAGGTGTTCTCGCAGGCGAAGACAGCAGGACGCCCCGAGCTGTTCATCATCACCGTCAGGAATAACTTGCTCACTGACGGTAGACACTCGGCCCTCGGTGAGTTTTGCGCTTGGATAAGGTTGTTTGTAAATGTGTCTTGTATGGCAGAAATGTGATCATGTGTTTGGAGAAACCGACTGGTGAAACAGTCCCCGTAGATAGACACAACAATGAAAATGAACTCATCTACATACATACTTACATATATATATATATATATATATATATATATATATATATATATATATATATATATATATATATATATTTACAGACACACTATAACCATCACACAGACGCAAGTAGATACTAGCCAGCGGTCACGGACTTCAATTTGCGACCTATATCGTCGACATCACTAGCATCAACCTTTCCCTTGTTCTGAGGCTGTTATCCTACCCCCTGAGACCTTGCTTTTATTG
>NW_020869308.1:817162-822162 GCF_003789085.1 Penaeus vannamei | reverse complement strand
ATTTTCCTCATGATCACAAGTCTACAAAGCATAGACTTGGGATCTTATAATCATCAGACTCCGTTTAAGATGTTGTATGGTTCAATTTTGTCATTTATATTCGTTTTATTTATCATCTAATGTTTAGAAAGCGGCAGATATGCTTCTACAGAAACGCGGCCAGCCCTGCTATGAACACCGACGTGGCGCGAAATTTGATTCGCCCGTTGACGGATCATTATATCTCATATTTAAAAGTGTACGCCCGGTCTTACCCCCCCCCCCCTACGGTTTGTAAGCTCGCGATAATGATGAAAATTATGGATGACCCATTAATTCACACAAAACTTGTCGAGTCAGTGCAAATGCATTACCCACACTAATACCTGCAATGACTAACCCAATTTCCCAGGCAAGAGGCAGTGCGTGGGAGAGCCCTTGGCCCGCCTGGAGCTCTTCCTCTTCTTCGCCTGCGTCATGCAGCGCTTCCACTTCTACGAGGTGGTCGAGGAACCCGTCACCAATTACAACCCACTCTTCACGCCGCCGCCAAAGTATACGGTGAAGGCAAAGGCCAGATTCTGATATATGACGATGCAGACAACGTCCTTAATTCTGCCAATTCAATGGCAATGGAAGTCGGTTCTGCCGTTCTTCATGATAACCTTGAGGAACGCAAGAATGATTACTTTTAGAATATTACAAATGTAGGTCATCGAATAAAGCAGGTTATTGAGTTAGTATTTTACTGCATTTTTATGATTGTTGATTTTAAATAAACCTGTACTAATATCTTAATTGGGCCAGTTTTTTCTTTTGTTGTTGTTATTATCATATTATATTATATCATTATTATTATTATTATTATTATTATTATTATCATTATTATTATTATTACTAATATCATTATTATTATGATTATCATTACCATTATAATTATCATTATTAATACTACCATAAATATCCATTTCTGTATTTTTTAACAACGAGAAAGCATATTGGGCCACTACTGCAATAAGGGGTATATAATTATAATGTTATTCTACTGACAGTTTTGAAATGTAATAACTCACATAAAATTACATGCCTTCATGTGCTTTTGATGTGTTAGTTATATACATGTATACCAATATTTTCATAATACACAAGCCCAGTATACGGCTTCATGCATTAGACTAAAATAAAAATAAGTATAATATTCGTCCTTTATTATCTAGCATAGATTACAAAGTGTGGATTAGCTCAAAGCAAATCACACGATTTATATACTAAAGCTTCCCGACCTCAGAACGGTGACTGCTGCGGCATCTCTCCCAGTCAGACATACAGTTCAATTAATATCATCTCCATTCCAGGTGTTATTAATACGCCCATGCCACGGTGAGCGTGATATCTGTTCTACTCAAAATTTATGGATGCCGATTATCTGATTATAGAAGAACATTCATTAGTATCGTGGATTAAATTCTGAATATAATTTTGTTAATAAAATCAAGATAAGGATGTTATCACTTGAAGGTCGACGCAAGTTTTGTATTCCGTGATCGCACCAACTGTTATTCACTTTGTTATTCTCACACATAATTCCGCAAATACAATTGGCCACAAAAATAACACACAAACACACCGATACAAATGGCCACACAAAGGGTAAGCCACAGAGAGGAATGGATATAAAGTCATTCTCTTTGATGTGTCTAAAAATGTGGAAATATTGCTTTAGTGACGGAGAATTGAAGGATAGCTAAAAAGGTGCACATAATTGGAACGAAAAGTAGAACAATAAGAACAGCAAAATATAATATGACTTTTAATCTGTTAAAAAAAATCATAAGATTGTCACTAGTTAATGGATTAAAACATGCGATAAAAGGAAAGGTAAATCAATTAACAAAATATCGAACTTATGTCCTCGACGGGGGGGGGGGGGGGAGAATTCGGAAATCATCGCACTCAAACGCACGCCGGCACGCACACCCGCAAGCACACACGTCGGAACACGGAATAACAACAGAAAACATTAAGAGATAAGATACAACGTCCTCTCCACCTCTGCAGCCTGTCTGAGTCACCATGACATCTGCTCAGATAAATGATTAACTACAGATAAAATATGCTGATAGCAAACATACGACTCCCTCTTATCTACAATGAATAGAATTTACTTGTCAACTTCGTGGTAAATGCCGTCAACGCGTTCAAAACATCCAAAATAAATGAAACTCCTTTAAGGGTATATGTGGCTCGGGGCCTCTCGAAGATGCTTCATCCGAGTGACGATGCCCGTGGAGTGGACGGAGAGGCTAAGGGCCTGGGCAGATGAGGCTGGTCATCTCCAGGAAGTATTCTGACCTAGGGCATGAACCTAGGACAATCTCAAGGAGCATGTGATAGAAAGTCTTAGTTTTCCCTTGGCACAATAAAAAAAAAAAAAAAAAAAAAAAAAAAATACAGTACCACTTTACTAGATTGTGCGTTTGAACTTGCATTGAATTTTGGGCCGGTTGTGGGAAAGACAAAATTGCCATGGATAAGGACCACATGTAAGGGTGCTCATCATTGTTACTACTTCTCAACAATAGTAATCTGTTGCTGTTATAGGTATTAGAGATAATCCAGCCAGTTAGCCAGTCTGCAGGAAATTCGTATGAAAATTCCCTAATTCAAAACTACACAAGCTGAGATCATGGATGCTTCAACATGGTAGGGGAGAACTCGAATCCCCATATCCGAATGGTAAATACTAACAGCTTTACAGTCTGGGATCAAGTTGCCTGTTGGTTTATTCTATAAGGAATGCCGGCTAACAGGATCGGAGACCTTATTCAAACATGGAAAAAAGGTCACAGAAGAATAAAATAATGATAAAATGAAGTGTAAAACAAGGAATAAGATTGCTTAAAAGAAATTTTAAATAGACAACGGATAAAATTCCTAAAGCAAGCACCGAATCACATGACACAGCTCAATTAGGAATATAAATGTAGGTGGTGAAAAATATCTGACGCCCGAAAATGTTGCAGCCATTTGTAAGCATCAACAGGATTTTCCGGTTCAAATAACTGAGTTGATAGCATGCTTTAAGGCGCGTATTCGACGAGAAAAACAAGCTAGCTATGGATAGATTTGATTTGCTTATTTTTGCCGAATTCGAACTTTGCTTACTATTATAAACAAACCACCGCAGTGTGTGTCGACTCGTCCCTTTTCATAGTGAGTGGCAGGGTTAATCGTGGAAGAAAGCACTCACTCTTGGTAATGATAATGGATTCACCGGCGAGGGAATCAGTCCTCACCTTAGTTTTGTGCTAACCGAAGAAGATAAAAGATATACGCATGATTTTTAAAAAGATAACATTTCATGTAGAATAAACAGAATTAAAAATAATTATAATAATAACAAATGAAAAAATAACAGGCTTCAGGAAAGCAAATTAATAAGATAATGACTGCTACGCATAACAAAGATATGTCTTTCCAACTGCGAGTTTAGAATGGAAATATTAAAATTGAGGAACACCACGTCTCGGGCATCCCCAGGTTAGCAATAATGTAGTTGTAAGTGGATTAATACTTATATTCCTGGGCAGTGATTCCCAATCCTATGGTCGCGACCCAATTAAGGGTCACACATTTATGGTTGTCTTTAGGGTCGAACCCAAAGCCACTCCAGTTACTACTTCTGGTCAGCACAGAAATGATCACAACTTATTAGTTTATGATATCATTTACTGGCGACAAAATAAGTAAATTAGCGAGAGAATTTCTGTCGGTCATGTTGGCGGTTTGTTTACTTTTCTGACGTCATGAAACGGTATCAACATCCCAAGAGGTGTGTATGTTGTGTGTGTGTGTGGTGTGTGTGTGTGTGTGTGTGTGTGTGTGTGTGTGTGTGTGTGTGTGTGTGTGTGTGTGTGTGTGTGTGTGTGTGTGTGTGTGTGTGTGTGAATGTACGTATGTATATATATGTGTGTGTATGCGTGTGTGTGTGCACATCTCTTAACACACACATGAATGTATGTATAAAATATATGCACGCACACACACACTCAAACATATATATGTATATATTATATATATAATATATATATATATATAATATATATATATATATATATATATATATATATATATATATATATATATATATATATATATATATATATATATATATATATATATATATATATATATATATATATATATATATATATGAATTATCTGCATTTGCTATCTAACAGAACAAATAACAAATGCCTTGTTTTTTATATGTGAAAGTATTACGGTCTTGATAAGTTTACCCTTTCAACCGAACAAAGAAAACTTATTTGATGTCACATCGTAGGATGCTAGCCAGGGCCAAGTACAGAAAACTGTATATATATATATATATATATATATATATATATATATATATATATATATATATATATATATATATATATATATATATATATATATATATATATATATATATATATATATATATATATATGCATACACATATATCTACACATACATATGTATGTGTAGATATGAACACACGCACAAACATATGTGTGTGTGTGTGTGTGTGTGTGTGTGTGTGTGTGTGTGTGTGTGTGTGTGTGTGTGTGTGTGTGTGTGGTGTGTGTGTGGTATATATATATATATATATATATATATATATATATATATATATATATATATATATATATATATATATATATATATACATATATATATATACATATACATACATATATATATATATATATATATATATATATATATATATATATATATATATATATATATATATATATGTATATATGCATACACATATATCTACATACATATGTATGTGTAGATATGAACACACGCACAAACATATGTGTGTGTGTGTGTGTGTGTGTGTATGTGTGTGTGTGTATTTGTGTGTGTGTGTTGTATTATATATATATATATATAATATATATATATATATAATATATATATATATATATATATATATATTATATATATTATAATATAATATATAT
>NW_020869308.1:809662-812162 GCF_003789085.1 Penaeus vannamei | reverse complement strand
CTGAAAATATATGTCCCTTTTATAAGAAGCACATGAGAACATTGCAAATCCTTATTGCATCATGTAATAGATATATTATTCAGCTACAAAATGATACGTTAAAATCGGACTGAAAATATGTGTGCTATGTGTAAAAATATGAAAGACCTAATCGAGCCTTTTTTCCTTTTCATTATTTATACATTTTATAAGACGGGCGCCGCCGGATGATGGCGTACGTGTCTTTGCATCTGCGGATTACTGGTTTTTAACTCTACGGGGCCACGGGGCCAGTTTTCACCCTCAGACTCCCGTGTGTCTCGGGGCTCTGGAATAGTTTTTTGTGATTCTCTAAGCGCTCTTCGGACACTAAGTTCCTTCAAAACAGATGGTGATGAGGAAATTGTGAACTGCATTTAGCGTAACGTAACTTATGGAAGAGAGCGCAATTTTAAAATTCAATTTGTATGGATACCATCTCTTGTTGGTATACGCAAGCACGACCATGTAGACAAATTGGCGAAAGAGGCTTGTAGCAGAGATATTGTAAATATAGATCTTGGGATGCCTCTTGCTAGGGTTGTACATATATTAAAAAATTCTCATAATGAAGAACTGATAGATCTGACGAGTTCACAAAGTCCTGAAAGCCGTAGTATAAGGCACTACGATCAGTATAGAGATTGTAAACCCTCCTATGAGTGGCACCGACGTAAAACCAGACAATGTGACGTAGTTATTGCCAGGATACGTTTAGGTTATAGAATGTACTGGCAACTGCAAGGTGCAAGAAGTGCAGATGAATCTCAATGAAGACTGTGTAACGAGGAAAATATACAAACGCTTGAGCATTATATCTCGGAGTGTCATGGGATACAGCCTTTCAGACCACCTAACATGACGTATAAACAACTATGTGATTATTTTATAGCATCTGATACATTGGAAGATATACTCATGCTATATCCTAATTTTACTATGTAAAACTATCATAATCATAGAACACACCACAGAACACTGTTATGTAAACACAAAGGCAAAGGTAGATCAACTTTGGTAATATACGTTTGCATGCTGTATGACATATTCCCATTTTACCATGTATAATTACTGTAATCACAGAATAGTCCTACAACATACAACAACAATCAGTCACTACTATTAGAAGATAACAACCAAGATCTAATTGGCAACCCACCTCCCAGATAATATACTCCTAATAGTCATGCCTCCCACTGTGGCGATCTCTCTATTATTTAATCTTATTTATCATACGTTAGATCCTCCACCACAAGTATAATCCAACCCCACTTACGGGTAGCACACGCTGAACCCGTTCCAGTATCAACCTAGGGAAACTCCCTCTTCTTCTCCCTCTCCCTGTTTCTCTCTTCTCCTCCCCCCCCCCCTCTCTCTCTCTCTCCTCCTCCTTCCCTCTCTCTCCTCCCCTCTCTCTCTTCCTCTCCTGTCTCCCTCTTTTCCTCGTCTCCCTTCTTTTCCCCTCCCTCTGTCCATCTCCCGCCTCGTTCTTTCTCTCTCCTCTCTCTCTCTCTCTCTCTCTCTCTCTCTCTCTCTCTCTTCTCTCTCTCTCTCTCTCTCTCTCTCTCTCTCTCTCTCTCTCTCTCTCTCTCTCTTTCACGAGAAAAGAAACTTCTCCACAAGATTTTTTTGGGGGGGGGGTAGGTTGGGAACGTTACCGAAACACGAAATAACTGAATAAAATCATGAAATAGGATAAACAAACAGCAATATAAAATGTGAGAATGATAAAAGAATGGATCAAAATAGATGTATTTGTATTTGTACCGAAACACGAAATAATTGAACAGAACAAGGAAATTGAATAAACAAAAGAAAACATAAAAAGTAAGAACGATTAAAGTGGATAAAGTTAGATATGTTTTTTACTATATATTCATGAACGGTCAAATGTTAAAAAAAATAGTGAAATACACTCTTAGAAGCACAAAATCCTCTACTAAGGAATAAAACCGCAAAAGATCAACTGGCATACCAAAATAATGCAAGAGGATAAGAACATCGTATTTTTTAAATTGACAGTCCTAAAGTTACGTTAAGACTTTAGGAATAAGAAAATTGTGTTAAGAACTGACCTGCGTTACACAATTTCTTTAAGGATACAACCACAAATAAAGAGAAATTGCTAAAATAAGAATATAATACAAAAATTGGGAAACTCAAGCAACACCACAAATAATTGCGAGAGAGAGAGAGACGGCGATATGTATATATAGATACACGTAGACATATAGGCAGACAGAAAGATAGATAGATGAATGGATAAAGAGAGAGAGTCATGATAGAATCTACACATAAGACATAATGAATGATAAAATATTCACTCTCGTCCATACTATAGACCTATAATCATAATACCGTTAACTATTCTCTCTCTCTCTCTCCCTCTCTCTCTCTCCTCCCTCTCTCTCGGTCCCTCCCTCCCTTACTCCCATCCCATCTCTCTCTTTTCCCCTCCCTCCCTCTCTCCCTCCATCTCTCT
>NW_020869308.1:802141-809562 GCF_003789085.1 Penaeus vannamei | reverse complement strand
CTCTCTCTCTCTCTCCTCTCTCTCTCTCTCTCTCCTCTCTCTCTCTCTCTCTCTCTTCTCTCTCTCTCTCTCTCTCTCTCTCTCTCTCTCTCTCTCTCTCTCTCTCTCTCTCTCTCTCTTTCTCTTCTCTTTCTTTCTCTTTCTCTTTCTCTTTCTCTTTCTCTTTCTCTTTCTCTGTCTCCGTCTATCCGTCTATCTGTCTATCGATCTATCTATCTATCTACCTGTCTCTCTGTGGGTCGTCCAATATCTCCTCTCGCGATCTATCTTTTTTTATCATTTTATCGATTTTCCCACAGTCCGACACCCCTCCCCCCCCCGCTCCCCCCTCTTTTTCCATAACCTCCCCTTAGATAAGACTGATGTCCCTTCTGCCTTCCTCTTATTTTCCCCTTTTTCCCTCTCTTCTATCTCTTCCCCTCCCTTTATCCCCGTTCTCCTATTCCCTCTTTCGTCTGTTATCTTTTAGCTCTTCCATTTCCCCTTTTCCATTTCTCTTCACCCTTTCTCTTGACTCTTTCTCTTTGCTTCTTTATTTTCCCTTTTCCTTGCCCATACCTTCGCTCTTTCCCCTTTCCTTCCCTTCCCCCTTCCTCCTACTTTATCCTCATTCTCCCTTCCATCGTCTTCCTCTTCCCTTTCCCTCTCTCTCTTTTCCTCATTTCCCTTTCTGTCCCTCCCCTCCCTTCTCTCCTTCTCTTCTCCTTCCCTACCTCCCCTCCTCCCTTTTTCCTTCTCAGTTCTCCTCACCTTTCCTCTTCCTTCTCTCTTCCCTCTTCTCCTCCACCTTTCCTTCTTTTTCCTCTCTTCCCTCTTTTCCCTTTCCCTTCCCCTCTTTTCCCCTTCCTTACCCTCTTCTCCACTTTCCCTTCCTCTTCTCCCCTTTTCCGTCCCTCCCAACTTTCCCTTTCCCTTCCTTCCCCTTCCCCACTTTTCCCTTTCCTTCCTTCCCCTTCCCCTTTCCCCTTCCCTTTTCTCCTTCTCCCTTCCTCTTCCCTCTTCTCCCCCTTTCCCATCCCTTCCCTCTTCTCCCCCTTTCCCTTCCCCTCTTCCCCCAAAAAACAAAGCCTGACACTCGCTTCCCTTCCCCTCGGAACCCTTCCCTATCGCTCTCCACACATACAACAGTCTCCCCTCTGCATCTCCCTACAGATGCCATAAAAGTACTGTCCACGTTTCTTCATTCCCGGCCCTTAAAACATGGCGGCTGTGATACCTCCCCTCTCTCTCTAATTCTCTGTCTCTGTCTCTGTCTATCTGGCTGTCTGTCTTGTTTTTGCTCTTACTTTCTCTGTTTTTATCTGTTTCCTTCTTTTTTATTCATTTTGTTTGTTTGTTTGTTTCTCTGTTTGTTTATACATCTGTCTGTCTCTGTTTGTCTTTCTCTGTTTCTGTCTCTCTTTCTCTCTCTCTCTCTTCTCTCCTCTCTCTCTCCTCTCTCTCTCTCTCTCTCTCTCTCTCTCTCTCTCTCTCTCTCTCTCTCTCTCTCTCTCTCTCTCTCTCTCTCCTTTCTCCTCTCTCTCCCTCCCATTTCCCTTTGTCTCTCCCTTTCTCCATCCTTCGCGAACCAAAGGGGTTAACGTCACCGGGAGTCAACTAAGGTTTCCGAAACCATGTTTTGCGGCTAGCTTTGTTAAAGAAGTTTACTTAGCGTCGACATAAATTTCCAAATATGCACACATCAACACCTTTTTTCTGTTCTCTTGCCCTTTCTCGTTCTAAGAGTGATCGTCAGGTTGGTACCATGTGTACATATACATACATACACACTAGAAACATTCACACGAGCACATACGTACGTGGATAAACGCATACACCACGTATTCACGAACGCACAAGCAGACAAGTGCTTGTCTTTGTTTTGGAGTGAAGTCACTTATATTCTCCGCCTCCTTCTGTTCATTTTCTTCTTGTTTGTCATTTCTTTAAAAGGTTAAGCACATTACAAGCCCACCCCCCTCCCCAACCCCCGCCACACACTAGACACACACTCAACACAAAATTCGCTTTATCACCCTTCTCCACTCTCTCTCCTCCCTTCCCTACCACACTCTTCCCCCTTTCCTCCCCCTCCCCCAGCCTGCCCCCCACTCCCTCCTTAACCACGCAAACTCCGCCCCCAACCCTTTCCCCCCTACCTTTTTCCCCCAAACCCCCCCCCAATCCTTTCCCCTAACACCCCCCCCATCCTTTTCCTAACACCCCAATCCTTTCCCCCCTTCCCTCCCCTAACCCATTCCGCCAATCCTCCCCCCACTAATCCTTGCCCCCAAATCTCCCCTCCCCAATCCTTGCCCCCAACCCTCCCCTCCCCAATCCTTGCCCCAACCCTCCCCTCCCCAATCCTTGCCCCAACCCTCCCCTCCCCAATCCTTGCCCCCAACCCTTCCCCCCCACCCCCCACACTCCGCAAACCAAGCAGAATCACTAAGGATTCACCATGACAAGCATAAAAAGAAAAATAGACTTAAGGCTTCTGCACTTTGGTCCCCTCTTGTTCAGAGAGAAAGAAAAAAGGAAAAGAAGAAAGAAAGAGAGGGAAAGAGAGAGAGAGAGAGAGAGAGGCTGGGGGTGGAAAGGGGAGAGAAAGAGATAAAGGGAGAGGGAGAGAGAGAAAGAAAGAGAGCAAGGGGAGAGGAGAAGGGGGGAGAGAGAGAAATAAACCAAATACCAACAATGTGAGAAAGCAAAAACTAGCTAAAAGAGAGTGAAAGAGAGCGCGGTAGAGAGAGAAGAGAGAGAGTGGAAGAGAGAGAGAGAGAGAGAGAGAGAGAGAGCGAGAGAAACAGACAGACAGACAGAGAAAAAAGAGAGAGAGCGAGAGAGAGAGAGAGAGAGAATCAGAGAGTTAGATCTCATTACGACAGTTAAAAGAAGATCGGTGGCGGGCGTCGGGTTTCGCCTATTATACCGGCCGGCCAATTAGACGCACGTGGCAGACGCCCTCGGCCACAAGATGATACGTCCAACTGCCCCGGCCCTCCCCTCGACCCCCTCCCTCCCCTCCCTCCTCCTCGCTCTTCTTCCCCTCGCCTCCTTCTCCCCTCTCTCTCTCTCCTCTTCTCTTCCTCTTCCCCCTCTCTCTTTCAATCCTTCCATTCCTTGCCCTCTCTCTTTTCTTGCCTTCTTCCTCTCTCTCTTTCTTTCTTTCCCCCTCTCAATCCTTTCATTTATTCCCCTCTCTCTTTTCTTCCATTCCTTCCCATCTCTCTCCTTACCTCCCCTCCCCTCCCTCCCCTCCCTCCCTCCCTCCTCCTCGCTCTTCTTCCCCTCGCCTCTTCTTCCCCTCTCTCTCTCTTCTTCCCTTCCTCCCCCTCTCTCTCAATCCTTCCATTCCTTCCCCTCTCTCTTTTCTTCCATTCCTTCCCCCCTCTCTCTCTCCTTACCTTCCTTCCCCTCTCTCTCTCTCCACCATTCCTTCCCCTCTCTCCTTTCTTCCATTCCTTCCCGTCTCTCCTTCCTTCCCTTCCCTCTCTATCTCTCCTTACCTCCCTTCTCCTTGCTCCTCTCCCCCTCTCTCTCTTCTTCCCTTTCCTTCCCCTCATCTCCCCCTCTTCTTCTTCCCTTCCCCTCATCTCCCCCTCTTCTCCTTTCCTTCCCCCTATCTTCCTTCTCCTCCTTTCCTTCCCCTCATCTCCCCCTCTCCCCATTTCCTTCACCCTTCCTTCTCCCATCTTCCACTTCCCTTCTCTTCCTTTCCCCCATCTCCCTTCCCCTCCCCACTACCCCTTAAACCAACGGAAACTCGCTCCTCTGTAATGATCACAAGACACCTTACCTATCCCTTACCTATCCCTTGGCTTACCTTTGTCTTTACCTTATCTTGCCTTCATCTTGTTTTTTACCTAAACTCTGTAATACGATTATCTTTTTTTTTTTACCTAAACCCACCCTTTTTTGTAATAAGTTTTTGGGCTCTATGACATGTTTACCTAAAATTCTCTTGCCTTCGCCGTACTTTTACCTAAATATGCCTTCCCTTTGCCGAATCTTTGCCTAAACTTACCTTAACTTTTTCCTACCTTCAGATAATTTTTCTTCGTCCTTTGCTGTTTTTTTTTTTTTTTTTTAAATAAATTTATCTTATTCTGTTGTACTTCTGGATAAACTTTCCCGTCCCTGAATTTGCCTTAATTTACCTTTATATCATCTTACCTTACCTTATCTTGCCTTAACTTATCTTACCTTCTCCTACCTTTCCTTATCTTACTTTATCTTACCTTACCTTACCTTCTCCTACCCTCCCATGCCTTACCTTGCCTTATCTTATCTTACGTTACCTTACCTTATCCTACCTTTCCTTACCATACCTTTCCTTATCTTAACTTATCTTACCTTACCTTACCTTATCCTACCTTTCCTTACCATACCTTTCCTTATCTTACCTTTTCCTACTTTGCTTTATCTTACCTTGCCCTGCCTTTCCTTATCTTACCTATCCTTATCTTATCTTATCTTATCTTACCTTACCTTACCTTCTCCTACCTTCCCTTACCTTATCTTACCTCGCGTCTCTGCTGTTTGTTGGTCTATTAATCGTCCTGCTATCTCTCTGTTTCTCTGTGTTTCGACTTCTGTTTTTGTTTTTCGATCATTCTCTCTCACTTACTTTTGTTCTCTCTTTTCTTATCCTTATACATCTATGTGTTTTTCTTTCTATCAATATTTCCCTTTCAATGTATGTCCATTTATGTATACGTGTCCATCTATCGTTCTTTCGAATCGTATCTATCGATCAGTCTATCTCTCTCTCTAGCTGTACCATCTCCAATCATTAGTTTCACTGGAGTATCTGCTTGTTGACTGCTTTCTCTCCTGCTTGCCGAGTCCTGTGCTGTTCCTGTCGCTTTTATCTACACATTATTCTACCTGCTCCATGTCTCAAGCAGTTTTGTTTTAAATGCTTTTTTTTACCTGTTGAATGTGTTTTTTGTTGATTCTGTCTACATATCTTTCTACCTGCTCCCTGTCTTAAGTACTACTGTCTTTATTGTTTTTTGTTTTTTTCTTCCCTTTTACCTGCTGAATGTGTCTTTGGCTGGTCCTGTCTACACATCATTCTACCTGCTTCCTGTCTTAAGCAGATTTCTTTTCACTGCTTTTTTTTCCCTTTTACCTGCTGAATGTGTCTTTACCTGCTCCTGTCTACACATCATTCTACCTGCTCCCTGTCTTGAGCACTACTGTCTTTATTGTTTTTTTTTCTTCCCTTTTACCTGCTGAATGTGAGGTTTTTGCTGGTCCTGTCTACACATCGTTCTACCTGCTCCCTGTCTCAACCAGTTCTGTCTCCACTGCTTTTCCTTCTCTTTACTTGCTGAATGTGTCTTTACCTGCTTCTGTCTACGCATCATTCTACCTGCTCCCTGTCTTAAGCACTGCTATCTTCCCTGCTTTTCCTCCCTTTTATCTGCTGAGTGTGAGTATTGTTCTGCCTGCTCCCTGTCTCAAGCTGTTCTGTTTTCACTGCTATTCCTCCCTTTAACCTGCTGAGTTTTTGCGTTTATTGGCTGTTATTCCGCTATCTATACATTTTCTGTTGGTTATTGTTTTGTTTAGGTTTATATCGCTTTATTTCATTTCTAAAAAGAGGGACAGGGGAGAGGGAGGAATAAATAGAATGACTGAGTGAGGGAGAGGGAGGAAGAGAGAGAGAATTAGATAGATAGACAGAGAGAGAGAGAGAGAGAGAGAGAGAGAGAGAGAGAGAGAGAGAGAGGAGAGAGAGAGAGAGAGAGAGGGAGAGAGAGAGAGAGAGAGAGAAAGAGAGTAAGACAGATAGACAGACAGCAACAACATAGATAACCAAATACAAACAATAAAGAAAAATCACCCCCAAAAAAGACAAAACGAAAAAAATGAAAACAAGAATCGAACGAATCAGGAATGAAAGGATAAAAAAGAACACCAGAAAATAATTAAACGAACGCTAACAAAGGCAACGAAAAGAGTAACCAGAGAGCAATTCTTGATAACAAGTCTTAATAGGGATAAAGGATTAGAGTGGGAAGGGTTGGGGGTAGGGGCGGGAGGGGGAGAAATAGGGGGGGGCGGAGGGGAGGGATTAGGGGCGGGTCTGGTTGGGGGAATGGGGCCGGGAGGATAGGGGAGAATGGGTATGAAGGGGGATTAGAGGAGGGAGGGGAGGAGAGAATGGTGGAAGGAGGGAGGAGGGGAAGGAGAGAATGGTGGAGGAGAGGAGGAAGGAGGAGAATGGTGGAGGAGGGAGGAGGGGAAGGAGGAGAATGGTGGAGGAGGGAGGAGGGGAAGGAGGAGAAGGAGTGGAGGAGGGAGGAGGGAGGAGGAGAAATGGTGGAGGAGGAGGAGGGGAAGGAGGAGTGGTGGAGGAGGAGGAGGGGGTGGAGAGAAATGGTGGAGGAGGGAGGAGGGGGAAGGGAAGAATCGTGGAGGAAGAAGAGGGAAAGGAGGAGAAGGAGGAAGGAGAGAATGGTGGGGGAAGAGGAGAATGGTGGAGGAGGGAGGAGGGGGTGGGAAAGAATGGGGGAGGAGGGAGGGATTGAGGGCGGGAGGGGAAAAGGGGAGGAAAGTATATGGGGGAGAAATAGGTGTTGGAGGGATAAAAGACCGATACAAGGCCGGAGGAAGAATTATGAAGAGAGGAAGAGAGTGACTGATCAGAAGGCTGGAGAGAAAAGGGCTTTCTTGTGTGTGTGCGTGCGTATGTGTGCGTGTGTGTTGTGTGTGTTGTGTGTGTGTGTGTGTGTGTGTGTGTGTGTGTGTGTGTGTGTGTATGTATGTTGTGTGTGCGTGTGCGTGTGTGCGTGTGTGTGTGTGTGTGTGTGTGTGTGCGTGCGTGTGTGTGTGTGTGTGTGATTATGTAAATGCCGAAAGTGTGTTGCGTGTGTATTTGCACCAAATATGTTTGTGTATTTTGCATGTGATTACATAACTGCATGAGTGTGTAACATTTCTTAAAAACAGTGAAACTATTTTGAGTTTCTTGCACGAATTTACAGGGTCATTCTTAACATGAAATATTAATTAACTTTGGTAATGATGCAAGTTATTTATAAGCCAAGAGGAAAGAGAGAATAAGAAATACAGAAAATAGAAAACAGGCAAGAACCGGAGATAATAAAGACACGGATAATGATAAAATGAAAATAAACTAGATTGATAGGTACAATATCGGTAAACATGATACAACGAAGTACCAATCACAGACAATGCAAGGAATGTGAGAGAGAAAGGGGGGGAAAGAGAAAAGGAGAAACTGTTAACGAAGGAGGGAAGATATAGAAATAGAAATAGGAGTAGATGTAGAGGGCGCTGAGGGTGAAGCGGGAGAGGAGGAGAAGGAATAAATATTAATTGGAGAAGAAAGAGAAGCAACAGGACGAGGAGGATACGGGGGGAAAAGATGAGAAGGAAAAAGAAAGAAACGCATGAAAAGAAGAAAG
>NW_020869308.1:754641-757141 GCF_003789085.1 Penaeus vannamei | reverse complement strand
TATCATCATCCTACTGTTATTCATTTTCAACTTTGTTGATATTATCATTATTATTATCAACATTGCCATTATTCATCATTACAATCATCAGTGTTATTATCATTATTGTTTTTATCATTATCAAAATCCGTATTAGTATTAGCATTATTATTATTGTTATTATCATCATTATTACTATCACTATTATCATGGTTATTGTTAATAATGATAATAGTAATAATAACAATATTATTATTATTATTATCATTATCATGATTATTATTATTATCATCATCTCTATTTTTTATTATTATTACTATTATTATTGTCGTTGTTATTGTTGTTAGTATCACTATTATCAATGTTTCACTTTCATCATTGTTATTGTTATCAGTTTTATTAACATTATAACTATGATGATTTTATTAGTGTTATCATTATTGACCTTGCTAGTATTATCATTTTATCAGTCGTTATTGTCATTACCTTTATTATCTACTTTCATTATCGTAATTGCCATTATCATTATCATTATCATTAACTTTATTATTATTATCATTATTACCATTACTATTAGCACAGTCGTCCTCCTTCTTAACGTGGCTGTTGCTAGTTATATCATCTTTATTAATAGCTCAACCGTTATTTTTAAATCATCTTTATGTTCATGATAATGACAAGTGTCACCAATATTACCGTTAACATATTATTTCCGCTATTACCGTTATCATCGTTATTATCATTACCATTAACACTGTTCCTATTCCTTATGTTGGCACTGAAATGGTGACAATTAATGCTATTGCGGTCATTATTATCAGTTACTTTTGTCTTCACCACATCACCATCATCATTACGACCATTATGACGAGGGTGCATGACCATGGCCAGACGTCGCAGCCGCTCTCCCTCGCAGCTGCGGGATTGCGTCATTGCACCCTTCCGTCCCGCAGCGTCTTCTCTGCCTCGCTTCTCGGCCCCTTTAAGAAACACGAGGAGGACGCGGGGGGCTATCAAGCTCCATTACTCGAAGGCGCTCAAAATAAGTAACGGAGTTTATGCTGTGGCTTTGCTGACATTTTATATTGTGAATGAAGAGTACTGTTAGCGTTTATTTTCGAGAGGGCTATACACTATAGGCTCACCGTCAGCATCAAGAAGATTGAGAAATCGTTCTTAAACATAAAAAAAAACACCATGTCTATAGATGCTGCATAGATCTTAGCGCCTTGGTCAGAGCTGAGCTTTTTGACGGGCATGTAAGACCATCAAAAAGCTCAACCCTAACAAGGAGCCAGACCAACGTTTTAAAGCAGTGACTCCGAAACGAGTAGCAGGACACCTGCTGGTCAGTGGAAAACCTTTCAACAAGGAACATGGCTATGTGAAAAAGATGAAAGAAGAAATGAGTCGCGGTCTTGAGGAAAGCGAAGAAATCTTACCTTTCTCTCATGAAGAGCTGCAAGATGGTCTGATAGAATCAGCACAGAGATGATAAGTACTTCGGTGACAAGACTCTAAGTTGGCTACCTAGAGCTGTTTAACAAATGACACACACCTACCGAACATCTTTGCTGAAACCAAAGGCCAAAAGCTACCGACCTATACCACTCCTCTGCATACTCTTTAAGTTGTATGAAAGACTGATCATGGCTTGCATCAAGTCCACAGTTGAGAAATCCCTCACCCCGGACCAGTGCAGATTCAGAGAAGGGCGGTCATGCTGCGGACAAGTGCTACACCTCACAAAGTTCATCGAGGACAGCTTCGAAGCTGGAATGGTAACTGGTGCTGTATTTGTCACCCTTGCAGCTACATACAACACAGTGAACCACTGAGCCCTCCTAACCAAAGTAGCCCGCATGACCAAGAACACCAAGGTTGTCCATATCATAGAGTCGCTTCAATCAAACCGTCGTTTCTTTGTCAAAATATATAACAAACGCAGTCGGAGAGCACAAAAGAACGGCCTTCCCCAGCGATCAGCACTAACCCCAATGCTTTTCAACATCTACACAAAGGATCAGCCCACCTTCAACAACTTCCAAAGGTCCATCTACGCAGACTATCTCTGCCTGGCAACTCAGGCAAAAGACATCGAAATCATCGAGAGGCGCCTTGCAGGTGCCTTGAAGATCCTGTCAGGGTACGACAAATCCTGGTTCCTGAACGCCAACCCCGGGAAGACCCAGATCTGTGCACTCCATCTAAACAACCACGCTGAAAGAAGAAAACTCAGAATTACGTGGGAAGGGAAAGAGCTTGAAAACACCCCACACCCAGTGTACCTCGGCGTCACCCTTGACAGGACCCTGTCCTTCAAGGAGCATGTCACAAAGCTCCGGAAGGTGTCCGCTCACAACAATCTCCTTTCCAACCTTGCCAGCTCCAGTTGGGGAGC
Source organism: Penaeus vannamei (assembly GCF_003789085.1). NCBI lineage: Eukaryota > Metazoa > Arthropoda > Malacostraca > Decapoda > Penaeidae > Penaeus > Penaeus vannamei. The sequence goes on along the minus strand of NW_020869308.1, from coordinate 754,761 downwards.
GGATCTCAACACCCTTAGGCAGATAGCATTGGCTTTATGCTACTCCACTGCTGAGTACTGTGTTGCAGTATGAGGGAGGTCATTCCATGCCCCAAAGTTGATGTGGAGCTGAATAGAGTC
>NW_020869308.1:724641-737141 GCF_003789085.1 Penaeus vannamei | reverse complement strand
AGGTGGAGGGAGGAGGGAGGGAGAGAAAAGAAATAGTGGAGGGAGGGAGAGGGAGAGAAAAGAAATAGGTGGAGGGAGAAAGGGAGGGAAAGAAATAGGGTGAGAGGGGAGGAGGGAAAAGAAATAGGTGGGGGGAGGAGGAGGGAGGGAAAGAAATAGGTGGAGGGGAGGAGGGAGGGGAGAAAAGAAATAGGTGGAGGGAGAGAGAGGGAGAGAAAAGATAGTGGATGGAGGAGGAGGGAGAGAAAAAAATAGGTGGAGGAGGAGGGAGGGAGAGAAAAGAAATAGGTGGAGGGAGGAGGGAGGGAGAGAAAGAAATAGGTGGAGGGAGGAGAGGAGAGAAAAGAATAGGTGGAGGGAGGAGGAGAGGGAGAGAAAAGAATAGGTGGAGGGGAGGAGGGAGGAGAGGAAAGAATAGAGGAGGGAGAGGAGGAGGGAGAGAAAAGAAATAGGTGGAGGAGGGGAGGGAGAGAAAAGAAATAGGTGGAGGGAGGGGGGAGAGAAAGAAAATAGTGGAGGGAGGAGGGAGGGAGAGAAAAGAAAAAGTGGGGGGGGAGGAGGGAGGGAAAGAAATAGGTGGAGGGAGAGGGAAGGAGGGAAAAGAAATAGGTGGAGGGGAGGAGGAGGGAGAGAAAAGAAAAGGTGGAGGGGAGGAGGAGGGAGAGAAAAAAATGGGAGGAGGGGAGGAGGAGGAGAGAAAAGAAATAGGTGGAGGGAGGAGGAAGGAGGGAAAGGAAATAGGTGGAGGGAGGAGGAGGGAGAGAAAAAGAAATAGGTGGAGAGGGAGGAGAAAAAGAAAGTAGAAAAGGTGGAGGGAGGAGAGAGGAGAGAGGAAAGAAATAGTGGAGGGGAGGAGGGAAAGGAGGAAAAAGAAATAGGTGGAGGGAGGAAGGGAGGAGGAAAAGAAATAGGTGGAGGGAGGAGGAAGGAGGGAAAAGAAATAGGTAGAGAAAGAAATAGGTGGAGGGAGGAGGGAAGGAGGGAAAAGAATAGGTGGAGGGAAGGAGAGAGGGAGAGAAAAGAAATAGGTGGAGGGGAGAGAGAGGGAAGAGCGAAAATAGGTGGAAGGAGGAGGGAGGAAAGAAATAGTGGAAAAATAGGTGGAGGGAGGGAGGGAGGGAAAGAAATAGGTGGAGGGAGAGAGGGAAAGAAAAAGTGGAGGGAGAGAGGGAGAGAAAAGAATAGGTGGAGGAGGAGGGAGAGAGAAAGAAATAGGTGGGAGGGAGGAGGAGGGAGAGAAAAGAAATAGGTGGAGGGAGGAGGGAGGGAGAGAAAAGAAAATTAGGTGAGGAGGAGGGGGAGAGAAAAGAATAGTGGAGGGGAGGAGGGAGGAGAGAAAGAAATAGGTGGAGGAGGAGAGAGGGAGGAGAGAAAGAAATAGGTGGAGGGGAGGAGGGAGGAGAGAAAAGAAATAGGTGGAGGGAGGAGGGGGGAGAGAAAAGAAATAGGTGGAGGGGAGGAGGGAGGGAGAGAGAAAAGGAGGGGAGGAGGGAGGGAGGGAAAAGAAATAGGTGGAGGGGAGGAGGGAGGGAGAGAAAAGAAATAGGTGGAGGGGAGAGGGAGAGAGAAAAGAAAAAGGTGGAGGGAGGAGGGGAGGAGAGAAAAGAAATAGGAGGAGGGGAGGAGGGAGGGAGAGAAAAGAAATAGGTGGAGGGGAGGAGGGAGGAGGGAAAAGAAATAGTGGAGGGGAGGAGGGAGGGAGAGAAAAGAAATAGGTGGAGGGAGGAGGAGGGAGAGAAAAGAAATAGGAGGAGGGGAGGAGGGAGGGAGAGAAAAGAAATAGGAGGAGGGGGAGGGAGGGAGAGAAAGAAATAGAGGGAAGGAGAGGGGGAGAGAGGTGAGGGAGGAGGGAGGGAGAGAAAGAAATAGGTGGAGGGGAGGAGGGAGGGAAGAAAAGAATAGGTGGAGGGAAGGAGGGAGGGAGAGAAAAGAAATAGGTGGAGGGAAGGAGAGAGGGAGAGAAAAGAAATAGGTGGAGGGGAGGAGGGAGGGAGAGAAAAGAAATAGGTGGAGGGGAGGAGGGAGGGAGAGAAAAGAAATAGGTGAGGGGGAGGAGGAGGGAAGAGAAGAAATAGGTGAGGGGAGGAGGGAGGAGAGAAAACCAAATAGGTGGAGGGAAGGAGAGAAAAGAAAGAGCTAGGGATGGAGGGAGTAAGAGAAGAGAAATAGGTGGAGGAAGGAGGAAGGAGAGAAAAGACGGTAGGATGGAGGGAGGGAGAGAGAAAAAATAGGCAGAGGGAGGGAGGAGGGAGGAGAGAAGAAAAGAGCTAGGGAAGGAGGGAGGGAGCATAGAAAAGAAAGTGGAGGGAAGAGGAGGGGACAGTGGGAGGATGGGGTGTGAGGGAGAGTGAGAGGGGTGGCAGGTGGGAGGCAGAGAAAAGAAGAGGGGGGCGGCAGAGTGTGGAGGAGGGAAGAGGAAGGGGAGGGAGGAGTGAGGAAACACAGGGGAAGAGGAGAGAGAGATGGGAGGGAAAGAAGGGCAGGTAGGCGAGTTGGAAGGGAGGGAGGGAGAGAGTCTGGAAGGAAAGAGGGAAGACTGAGAGAAAGAAATGGGAGGCGGATGGGAGGAGAGGGAGGATGGGGGAGGAAATGTGGGGAAGGATGGTGGGGGAAGGGGCGAGGGGAATGAAAGGTGGGGGGAGGGAAGGGGAAGGGAGAGAAAGAAATAGGTGGAGGGAAGGAGGGAGGAGAGAAAAAGAAATAGGTGGAGGGGGGAGGGAGAGAAAAGAAATAGGTGGAGGGAAGGAGAGAGGGAGAGAAAAGAAAGAGCTAGGGATGGAGGAAGGGAGAGAAAAAAATAGGTAGAGGGGAGGAGGGGGGAGAGAAAAGAAATAGGTGGTGGGTAGGGGGGGGGGAGGGAGAGAAAAGAAATAGGTGGAGAGAGGAGGGAGGGAGAGAAAAGAAAGAGGTGGAGGAGGAGAGAAAAGAAATAGGTGGAGGGAAGGAGGGGGGAGAAAAAAAATAGGTAGAGAGGAGGAGAGAGGAGGGAAAAGAAAGAGCTAGGGATGGAGTGAGGGAGGAAAAGAAAGAGTTAGGGATGGAGGGAGGGATAGAAAAGAAAGTTGGAGGGAAGGATGGAGGGACAAAGGGCGGGTGGGGTGTGAGGGATGGTTAGAGTAGTGGTAGGGCGGGATGGAAGAAGGATAGAAAAGAAAGATGGAGGGAAGAAGGGAGGTGAGAGCTGGGTGGAAGGGTGGAGGCAGAGAAAAGAAAGAAGGAGGGAGATTGGGAGGGTAGAGTGTTGGGAGGAGGAGGAAAGAAGAAAGGAGGGAGTGTGAGAAAACACGAAAGGAGGAAGAAAGGAAGAGAGGAGGGTGGGAGGGAAAGAAGGGCAGGTAAGTGAGTTGGAAGGGAGGTAGGGAGAGAGACTGGAAGGAAAGAGGGAAGACTGAGAGAAAGAAATGGGAGGCGGATGGGAGAGAGGAGAGGGATGGGGTGGGGGGAATGTGGAAGGAGGATGGTTGGGGAAGGGGGAGGGGAATGAAGGGTGGGGGAGGGAAGGGGAATATGGAATGGGAATGGTGGACGGAAAGAGAGGTAAATGAAGTGAGGAGAAGGAAGAAGGGAGGAAATTCGAGGTACGGGGAAGGAGGAGAAAGAGTAAAAGGAGAGGGAGGGAGGGAAGGAATCGAAAAGAAAAGTGGACGGAAGGAGAGATAGAAGCAAATAAGGGAAGAGAGAGAGTGAGAAGAAAAAGGAAGGGAGAAAGAGAAAAGATTAGGAGATAAGGGGGAAGGAAGGGAAGGTACAAAAGGCAAGAGAAAGTTGAGGAATTAGAGGAATTAGGGTAAAACAGAAAAAAATATGAGCATGAGCATGTGTACGCCTATATACATGTAATAAATAGACAGGCATACAGTCCCAAATCCTCTCCTCTCTGTTATCAGCGAATCGACAGGCTGTCAGGAAGGGCTGAGGGAGGACTCATGTAAAACGATACCGTCGCAGGTAAAGAAGAAATATACATATATCATTATAAACTGACCTACGCCTCATGCCAATAATTTGACATGATTGGCTGGCATTGGCAAAGTCGATACAGTATTAGGGTGCTGGGTTACCCGGCCACTGCTCCGAGAATAAACTTATTATCTTGAGTCTTATATCAACGCTCCCTCTAACACACACGCGCACTAATGGCGTCGAATTCCTTACGGGAGATGGCCGTTCTACACCGCAGCTGTGTAAGAATCGTCATCTAAAGAGGTCTTGTGTACTAGAACATACTTCACACATTTTGTTTTCTTATCGATTTTACTCTGTTTATTTATTTAGATGTGTGTCTATCTGCTATTGTATGTGTCTGTCTGCCTGCATGTATGTTTGTATGACTACCAATTCATTTCGTATCATCATCGTTATTATTATAATAATTATCATTACTAATATTGCTGTGTTATTGCTTGGTTATCACTGTTATTATTATAATCATCATCATTATTATCATTATTATCATTATTATTATTATTACTATTATCTATTATTATTATCATTATTATTATTATCATTATTATTATCATTATTATCAATATTATTATTGTTATTATTATTGTTATTATTATTATTGTTATCATTATTATTTTTTTTTTATTATTATTATTATTACCACCATTAATATTGTTGCCATTATTACCATTATTGTTGTATTTGTAATATATTGTTGTTGTTGCTTTGTTATCATTATTATTATAATCATTATTACTATTATTATTATCACTATTTTTATTAGCATTAGCATTGTTATTATTCCTATTATTGTTATCATAATTACCATTATTATCATTATTATTATCATTATCATTAATTGTCATTATCATTATGATGATAATCATTATTATTACCAATATTATTATTATCACCACTGTTATCTTCATCATTGTTGACACTGTTTTCATCAACACTACTAGTATTAATGTCATCATCATCACCATTACTATTTCAATTATTTCTATTGCTATCAATGTTATTTTTATCATTATTACCATTATCATTATAATTCTCATTATAAATTATCATAAATATTAGTGGTAGTATTAGCATCACTATCATAATCTTGTAATTGTATCAAAATCTTTATTATTTTTATAAATACCATCATTATCGTTGATTTTTTATGATTGCGCAGTACCTGATTAACATAATCTATTAATTGTGAGCCAATATGACTTGCAAAACTCTTTATTATGTCAAAGTTTAACATTTGAAACGTAAAACGAACCAAATCAACACGACAATTAACCTGAAATGAAAACGAAATATGAACACATACATTAGCCGAAATAAAAACAAAAAGGAATCAAATTCCATTAACAAAACGAACCAACGCCATGATGCCTACAACAATACAGAATCCGAACGCATCGCCAAAGTATTAGAACCCTGATAACGATGCATTCCTCTCACTCCCAACTACTTACATGTAAAGGACTTAATCCCCCGCTTATACCCTACGTACTTAGGCCCCGAGAGTAGGGGAGGGCATGAAGTATAACAGGGAAATTACGGGGTGAATTATAGAAGACAATGGCGGGACTATCCGCTGAGAACTAAAAAGCTACGATTTGATATAAGAGAGGAGACAGCGTAAATAGCACTCACTGCAAGGTCACATATTACGTAATTGGATTACCTGATGATGGATCAGATAATGGGAATACGGTAATATGAACCCAACGTACACTCAAAAAGATGGAAATGGGAATGGTAAGATATACTGAAAACCATACCGATCTCTGACAATAGATGGCGTGTGATGTTGCATGGCGTTTATGAAAAGAGTGGAGTGCCATCTATTGAGTGGACGGGGAAGCAAGAGCAAGGGTATCTTCTCCTGAGGAAGGCGAGTGGCATGGAGTCCACAAGGATAAAGACACGGAAAAGGCTAGATCAGTAGCAACTCAAGGAGGTGTCATGGCGTTAGATCCATTTTTTGGAGAAAAAAAGAAAAAAAAAAGCACGTAGGGTTTATTTTGATGACGTCACCAAAGTTACGGATGCTTTGTGAATATGGTCGATCATTTTGGTCTTTCCAATTTTAAAAAAAGGATGGAAAATAATGGTTTTAATGGTTATATTTTCAATGAACAATCATCAAAACAGGCGCCATAATATCTCCTCGAGTTGCTATTGACCGAGGCCTTTCCCATAAAGACACGTACAGCTTAGTGTGATAAGCCATCTAGCGCGTAGATTTGCGGATACCTTGTTTCTTGGACGAGGTTTCCAGAGAGGAAGCCTCCCTTTTGAGAGAGATTGGGATTAGGTGGCATTCCTTGTCACTGTCATTATTTTGTTAGTGGTAATTGTGGCGGCAGTAGCAGTAGTATCATCATTATTATTTAAGCCCACAAAGGATTTCAGCCGGAATGAGTTCTTGTTCAATATCCTGAACATTATCTTAAATGTCTGCATATGGTATTTGGCTATCTACCTGGCTACCCACAGTCATCTATCTGTCTTTTGTATGTATCCACATCTATACGAGAACCTAGTTATAGCATAGTGATGAGAATTCTAGCTGGATCCTCATTTAGTACCACTATAAATCTTGCAAAAAAAATTATATATATAAATATATATATATATATATATATATATATATATATATATATATATATATGTATGTATGTATGTATGTATGTATATATAATATATATATATATATATATATTATATATATATATATATATATATATATAATGAAAAGGAGAACCAGTGCTGCGGTGAACATTTATTGTAAACGTTTCAGAGATCGTAATTCATCTCCATCATCAGTATTAGAAATAATGAACCAGAAAACATAATAAGATGTAGTAAACAAAAGAAAAACATAGTTCATAAGAAGAGCAACAATAAAATAGGAATAAGATCAAACAAAAATAAAACGGCAGAAACTTAGTGAAAAAAGTGTGTAAGGGTGGGGCATACCAAACAAGTGTGAAATGGTGGTTATGGTGATTACACAGTGAACAACTGGATGGCTATGTTGGCATTCAGCTCGCGTTTCATCTTATGGGTATGCAGGGATTCTAGGATGAGGAGGTCGAGTCTGTTAGGTGTGGAAGACATACCTTTAAAATCACTGAGTGAAAGGATGGTCTTCTGTTTGTGAATGATGGCGGATAGCGGAGAAAGATGGTCTGCTCAGAGGTAGGCTGGTTCTTATTGACTTACCCATATGCTCAAGTATTCTATGTTTGAACCATCGTGTAGATGATCCAATGTACCTAGCATTGCATCTAGGACAGTTAAAAATATACACAATATTTGAACATAATTCTGAGGGCAGAAGCATTTTCATTTTAAAGAAAGAGTTGATATTATAGGAGTTCACAAAAAACAATGTTGAATTTAATTTGTGGGAATGAATGTTTCAGTATCTCACGTAATTGTTTACGGATGGTGAAGCTTATATGTCCAAGATACGGTAACTTTATATACTTGGTTTCTTTGGGAGCAGTCTGTATTTTCGTGGGTGGACATAATTTGTTATCTAGGAATGATCTAAGTGTCTAGTAAAATACGTTGTCAGGATAGCCATTGTTAGTGAAGTAATCAACCAAGAATTTCATTTCTTTGTCAAACTGCATCCAGGTGGAACATATGTTGAAAGCTCTGTTGATTAGAGTGGCGATACTGTTAATCTTATATTTCATAGGTGAGAAACTTAAAAAGTTCATTCCCAAACCGGTGAAAGTAGGTTTTCTGTAAACTGTAGTGGAAAGGCGTCCGTTTTCTTTAGATATCAGTGTGTCAAGAAAGGGAAGTTCGTTTTCCTTTTCTATTTCACACGTAAACTTAATGTTAGGGTGTTGGTCATTTAGGTAAGAAAGGAAATGGTCAATGTGTGACTGTTGTTTGAACAAGAGGAACGTGTCATCAATATACCTTTTGTAGAATATTGGTTTGAAATCATTTAGACAGTTATTTAACCAGTTACATTCATGGTGACATAGGAAGGCGTTTGCGTAACGTGGGCCAAGTGGTGAACCCATAGCTACACCATCTATCTATGTCTTCCACACCTAACAGACTCGACCTCCTCATCCTAGAATCCCTGCATACCCATAAGATGAAACGCGAGCTGAATGCCAACACAGCCATCCAGTTGTTCACTGTGCAATCACCATAACCACCATTTCACACTTGTTTGGTATGCCCCACCCTTACACACTTTTTTCACTATGTTTCTGCCGTTTTATTTTTGTTTGATCTTATTCCTATTTTGTTGTTGCTCTTCTTATGAACTATGTTTTTCTTTTGTTTACTACATCTTATTATGTTTTCTGGTTCATTATTTCTAGTACTGATGATGGAGATGAATTACGATCTCTGAAACGTTTACAATAAAGATGTTCACCGCAGCACTGGTTCTCCTTTTCATTCTACGACTACGGTTCCCGAGTGGAAAATCAACAACCGAAATTATATATATATATATATATATATATATATATATATATATATATATATTATATATATATATATATATATATACATAATATATATATATATATATATATATATATATATTATATATATATAATATATATATATATATATATATATATATATATTATATATATATATTATATATATATATATAATATATATATATATATATATATTCATAGGAATATGCATCACATATTTTTCGCTCTCTTTTAACCTCCTACGTTATTTCCTCTGCCAAATTCCAGAAGAGGATTATCACAGCTATTAAGTGGAAGGCGGACGGGAACCTTGCTTGGTGTGTAATGGCGTAATTTCGTAAGCATTCTTAGGCCGGTCTTCTTATCCCTCCAGGCACAGTAACGCCGTTTATTCTCTGCAAAAACTAATGATCAATTCTCGCGAATCGTATTATATTGATGATAATACTGTGTTGTAGATGATGCTTTCCCTGTATTCTGTGCGCTGCGTCTTCGTGCGTTCGCCCATCGCACGCGATATATGAGAGGGAGGTTGTGAAAGTGTATAGAGGCATGTATTAGTATATTTATACGTGTCTTAATATGTAGGTGCGCGTCCGTGCATGCTTGCAATTACCTGCGTGAATGAGTGAGAGTAAGAGTGAGTTAGTGTTGGGGGGTACATATAAACGCTGTGTACATGTGTATATGTTAAATGTATGTGTAGTTGCATGTTTTGTTTTATGTATGTGTTTATGCTGGCATGAGCTTGTCAACGTACGTGACCACGTCCGTGTGTACGTGTAGACTCTGTGTGTGTGGCGTGTGGCAGGCATGTGCGGGTATGGGTGTCTCCTTGGGGTAATAACAGTATTCCCATTTCATTGCTATGTGAAAAACTCCTGCTGACCGCCAATTTAGTGTCTGTTTGTTTGTTTCATACATTTTGCTCAAATAAAAATGTATATGTAATTATGACTTTATACATCACGCACGTGACATTACGGTATCCCGCAGCAATTTGTATTTCTTTAAAAAAGGTAACTCCCCTCTTCAATGTGCTAAAGAGGCCTAAGGAGAACAAAGATAGAATGACAATACAATAAAACAAGTGAGAAAAATAGCACAATAAAGAAGTGGGAGGAAGAGGAGGAGGAGGAAAGGAGAGAAAGAAGGAAGGATAGACAGGTAGGTAAGATAGTTGGACAGATAGATAGAAAGATGTAGAACGAAGAGGAGAGAAAAAGAAAAAAAAAAGCGAGAAACAGAATCAGAGAGAGAGAGACAGAGACAGAGAGACAAAACAAGAAAACACAAAGACCTCTCACAGTCGACAACGAGAACTAACATGATAACCTCCACCCCCACCCACCCCCCACCACCACCAAGCCTCAACCCTCCTCCCACCACCACCCACAACCCCCCCACCCTCCTCCCCACGCAACGAGACTCCACTAAACCGCACTACGCCAGCTGACTGCATTAGCGGCCTCCATTCTCACTTCCGGCACGATAAGGAAAGAATACTCCCTCGGCATTTTCTCTCTTGCGCGGAATACCTGCATTAGGGCCGCTAATCGGGCTGAATTCTGTTAACGGCGGCGAGCGAACGGCCGGCCTTTAGCGGTCCGAGTGGAGGCGGGGAGGCGGGATGGGGTCAAAGGGGGGGGGGGGCTGCTACGGGAGCTACTTTGTGGGGGAGTCGTTTTAAGGACTGTTCTGTGGCACTTTTGTTTAAAGTACAGATCTGTGGGACTTGTGTTTTAAGTACTGGTCTGTTGCTTTAAGTATTGTTTTGTTGTTTTAAGTACTGGTCTGTGGGATTTTTGTTTTAAGTACTGGTTTGTTGTTTTAAGCATTGTTTTGATGTTTTAAGTACTGTTCTATGGGTCTGCTGTTTTAAGTACTGGTCTGTTGTTTTAAGTACTGGTCTGCTGTTTTAAGTACTGATCTGTTGTTTTAAATATTGTGTTGTTTTAAGTACTGTTCTGTGGGTCTGCTGTTTTAAGTACTGGTCTATTGTTTTAAGTACTGGTCTGTTGTTTTAAGTACTGTTGTTTTAAGTACTGGTCTGTTGTTTTAAGTACTGGTCTGTTGTTTTAAGTACTGGTCCGTGGGACTTGTGTTTTAAGTACTGGTCTGTGGGACTTGTGTTTTAAGTACTGGTCTGTGGGACTTGTGTTTTAAGAACTGGTCTGTTGTTTTAAGTACTGGTCTGTTGTTTTAAGTACTGGTCTGTTGTTTTAAGTACTGGTCTGTTGTTTTAAGTACTGGTCTGTTGTTTTAAGGTCTGTTGTTTTAAGTACTGGTCTGTTGTTTTAAGTAGTGTTGTTTTTAAAGTACTGGTCTGTTGTTTTAAGTACTGGTCTGTTGTTTTAAGTACTGGTCTGTTGTTTTAAGTACTGGTCTGTTGTTTTAAGTACTGGTCTGTTGTTTTAAGTACTGGTCCGTTTGTGTTTTAAGTACTGGTCTGTTGTTTTAAGTACTGGTCTGTTGTTTAAGTACTGGTCTGTTGTTTTAGTAGTTTTAAAGTACTGGTCTGTTGTTTTAGTAGTTTTAAGTACTGGTCTGTTGTTTTTAAGTACTGGTCCTGGTCTGTTGTTTTAAGTACTGGTCTGTTGTTTTAAGTACTGGTTACTGTTTTAAGTACTTTGTTTTAAGTACTGGTCTGTTGTTTTAAGTACTGGTCTGTTGTTTTAAGTACTGGTCTGTTGTTTTAAAGTACGTTTTAAGTACTGTTGTTTTAAGTAAGTATTTAAGTACTGGTCTGTTTTTAAGTAGATTTAACATTTAAGTATTAAGGTCCTAAAGTAACTACTACTACCTTAAGTACTAACTCTAATGGTTGTTTTTAAGTACCTAGGACTTATCTTAAGTACTGCTCTATGGAACTGTTGTTTTAAGTACTGGTCTATGGGACTGTTCTTTTAATTATTATTCTCTATTTCAAATACTGTCCTGTGGGAATTCCAAGTCCTGTTCTCTCGGTCTCTCGTTTTCAGGCGTTGGCTTTCGTGCGGACATTGTCTAATTTGGATTAGTTTGATCTCGATTAATGTTTTGATAATTATAGTTGGAGTTATTGTCATCATTATTATCGTTGTTGTTATTACTGTTATCTTTATCACTACTACTGTTATTATTATCATTATTACTATCATTATTATTATTATTATTATTATTGCTGTCATCATCATTAATGATAATAGTAATTGTTACTATTTTTTATTATTATCATTGTTACTGTTATCATTTTCATTATCATTATCATTATTACTACTATTTCATTATCATTATCATCATCGTGATTATTGTCATTTTTACCGCTGTTGTTGTTGTAATTATCATTATTATTATTATTATCATTATTACTAATGTTATTATAGTCATTATTATCACCATTGTTATTATCATTGATTTAAGCTTATTATTACGACTATCACCGCAGTTATTTTTCGGTTATCTCCTAAATGCTATTGTTATCATTTTTTTTTTGATAATTGATATCAATATCCTCATTATCATTATAATCATTATTATTAGTATCATCAGTAATGTCATTATTGAAATTATTACTATTATCGTCATTATCGTCATAATAATATTGTCGTTATTGAAGTTTTCATTATTATCATCATAATCATTATTATTGGTACTATCAGTATTGTCATTATTGAAGTTATTATTATTATCATCATTTCATTATAATCCCCATATTCATTATCACCATTATTTTGTAGTTATCATCTTTTATTATGTTCTCAAGTATATTATGAGGACAAATATTTTTGTTGACTGTTTGCTTTTTTAATCGTCATTCAAATGCAGTCATAATAATTTCTGTTTTTTCCTTGATGTCTGTTTGTATATAGTGTCAGTCAGTCTATATGGTTAATTTTATAGATATATTTACTTATTGGTCTTAGATTTTTCTGTTTCTATTTCATTCTTAGTTATATATATGAAAATATTATGAAAACAGGTAATATGTCTCTGTAAAATTCCGTTAAAATATATAGACTAAATGCAAAGTAAAAAATAAGAATAAATACATAATCACACACACACACACTCACACACACACACACA
>NW_020869308.1:707141-712141 GCF_003789085.1 Penaeus vannamei | reverse complement strand
CCCCATCCACTTTTTCTTCTCCTTCCTTTCTCTTTTCTTATCTTTACTCTTTCACCTCCATCTTCATCCTTCCTCTCCCTCCCTCTCCTTTTCTCTTCTTTCCTCTCCCTTCCATCCATCCTCTACCCGTCCCCTTCCTCACCCTTCCCTCCTTCCCTCCTCCTTTCCTCCTCCCATCCACCTCTCTTCTTCTCTTCCCCATCCCTCCTCCTCCCTCCCCCCTCCTTTCCTCTCCCCCTCCCCCTCCCACCTCCTTCCTCCCTCCTTCCTCCTCCTCCTCCTCCTCCTCCCACCTCCCTTCCTCCTCCTCCCTTCCTCCACCTCCTCCTCCTCCCACCTCCCTTCCTCCTCTCCTCTCCTCTCCCTCCGCTCCTCCCTTCCTCCTCTCCCACCTCCTTCCTCCTCCCCTCCTTCCCTCCCCTCCTCCTCCCTTCCTTCTCGTCTGCCGTCCTCCTCCTCCCTCCTCCTCCTCCACCCTCCCCTCCTCCTCCTCCTTCTCCCCTCCCCTCCCTTCCTCTCTCCTCCTCCTCGCCACCACCTCCCTTCCTCCCTCCTCCTCACTCCTCCCACCCATCCCTTCCTCCTCCCTCCTCCACTCCTCCCTCCTCCTCCTCCTCCTCCCACCTCCTACCTCCTCCTCCACCTCCCTTCCTCCTCCTCCTCCTCCCCTCCCATCCTTTCCTCCCTCCTCCCCTCTCCCCTACTTCCACCTCCTTCTCTCCTACCCCTCCCACCTCCCCTTCCTCCTCCTCCTCCTCTCCTCTAATCCACTCCCTTCCCTCCTCCTCTCCTCCCTCCAACCTCCTCTTCCTCCTCTCCTCCCTCCCACCTCCTTTCCTCTCTCCTCTCCCACCTCCCTTTCCTCCTCCTACCTCTCCCCCTCCCTTCCTCCCTCCTCATCCCTCCTCACCTTCCTCCTCCTCCTCCTCCTCCTCCCACCTCCCTTCCTCCTCCTCCTTCCCAACCTCCCTTCCTCCTCCTTCCTCCCTTCCTCCCTCCTCCTCCCCTCCTCCTTCCTCCTCACATCCCTCCTCCTCCCTCCCTCCATCCTCTTTCCCCTTCCCCCCTCCTCCTCCCACCTCCTTCCTCCTCCTCCCTCCCCCTCCCCCCCTCCTCCTCCTCTTCCCACCTCCCTTTCCCTCCTCATCCTCAATCCTCCCACCATCCCTTTCCTCCTCCTCCACCACCTCCTTCCTCCCCTCCTCCACCTCCTTCCTCCTCCCTCCTCCTCTCCCTTCCTCCTCCTCCTCCCTCCCACCTCCCTTTCATCTCCTCCTCCTCCCACCTCCCTTCCTCCTCCTCCTCCCACCTCCCTCTCCTCCTCCTCCTCCTCTCCTCCACCTCCTCCTCCTCCTCCCACCTCCCTTCCTCCTCCTCTCCTCCTCCTCCTCCTCCCTCCCACCTCCCTTCCTCCTCCTCCTCTCTCCCACCTCCCTTCCTCCTCCTCCTCCTCCCACCTTCCTTCCCCTCCTCCTCCCTCCTCCTCCCCCTCCTCCTCCTCCTCCACCTTCCTCCCTTCCCTCCTCCTCCTCCTCCTCCCACCTCCCTTCCTCCTCCTCCTTACCTCCCACCTCCCTTCCTCCCCTCCTCCTCCTCCACCTCCCTTCCTCCTCCCCTCCTCCTCCTCCTCCCACCTCCCTTCCTCCTCCTCCTCCTCTCCTCCTCCCTTCCTCCTCTTCCTCCTTCCTCCTTCCCACCCTCCCTTCTCACCTCCTCTCCTCCTCTCCCACCTCCCTCCCTCCTCCTCCTCCTCCACTTCCCTCCTCCTCCTCCCTCCTCCTCCTCCTCCTCCCACCTCCTCTTCCTCCTCCTCCTCCTCCCACCTCTCCTTCCTCCTCTCCTCCTCCCCTCTCCCTTCCTCCTCCTCCTCCCACCTCCCTTCCTCCTCCTCCTCCTCCTCCTCCCACCTCCTTCCTCCTCCTCTCCCTCCTCCTCCCACCTCTCTTCCTCCTCCTTCCTCCCACCCCCCTCCTCCTCCTTCCTCCTCCTCCTCTTCCACCTCCCTTCCTCCTCCTCCTCTTCCCACCTCCTTCCTCCTCCCTCTCCTCCTCCCACCTCCCTTCCTCCTCCTCCTCCTCCTCCCACCTCCCTTTCCTCCTCCTCCTCCTCCTCCTCCCATCTCCTTCCTCCTCCTCCTCCTCCTCCTCCTCCTCCCACCTCCCTTCCTCCTCCTCCTCCTCTCTCCTCCCACCTCCCTTCCTCCTTTCTCCCTCCCTCCTCCCTTCCTCCTCCTCCTCTCCTCCTCCTCCCACCTCCCTTCCTCCCTCCTCCCATCCCTCCCTTCCTCCTCCTCCTCCTCCTCCTCCCACCTCTCTTCTCCTCCTCCCTCCCAACCTCCTTCCTTCCTCCTCCTCCTCCTTCCCTCCTCCCACCTCCTTCCTCCTCACCTCTTCCTCCCTCTTCTCCCTTCCTCCTCCTCCTCTTCCCACCTCCCCTTCCTCCCTCCTCCTCCTCCACCTCCCCCCCCCTCCTCCTCCTCCTCCTTCCTCTCCTCCCACTCCCTTCTCCTCCTCCTCCTCCTCCTCCTCCACTCTCCCTTCTCCTCCTCCTCTCCCCTCTCTCACCACCTCCCTTCCCTCCTCTCCTCCTCCTCCCACCTCCCTTCCTCCTCCTCCTCCTCCTCCTCCCACCTCCTCCTTCTCCTCCTCCCTCCTCCTCCCACCTCCCTTCCTCCTCCTCCTCCTCCTCCTCCTCCTTCCTCCTCCTCCTCCTCCCACCTCCCTTCCTCCTCCTCCTCCTCCCACCTCCTTCCTCCTCCTCTCCTCCTCCCACCTCCCTCCTCCTCCTCCTCCCACCTCCTTCCCCCTCCTCCTCCTTCCACCTCCTTCTCCCTCCTCCTCCTTCCCACCTCCCTTCCTCCTCCTCCTCCTCCCTTCCCTTCCTCCTTCCTCCCACCTCCTTCCTCCCTCCTCCTCCTCCCTCCCACCTCCCTTCCTCCTCCTCCTCCTCCTCCCACTCCCTTCCTCCTCCTCCTCCTCCCACCTCCCTTCCTCCTCCTCCTCCTCCTCCTCCCACCTCCCTTCCTCCTCCCTTCCCACCTCCCTTCCCTCCTCCTCCTCCTCCTCCCCACCTTCCCCTTCCTCCTCCTCCCACGCTCCCTTCCTCCTCCTCCTCCTCCTCCACCTTCCCTTCCTCTTCCCTTCCTCCTCCTCTCCTCCCACCTCCCCTTCCTCCTCCCCTTCCTCCTCCTCCCACCTCCCTTCCCCTCCTCCCCTCCTCCTCCTCCCACCTCCCTTTCATCTTCTCCTCCTCCCACCTCCCTTCCTCATTCTCATCCTTCCACCTCCTTCCTCCTCCTCCTCCTCCTCCACTCTCCTCCCACCTCCCTTCCTCCTCCTCCTCCTCCTCCCACCTCCCTTCCTCCTCCTCCTCCTCCTCCTCCCTTCCTCCTCCTCCTCCTCCCACCTCCCTTCCTCCTTCCTCCTCCTCCCACCTCCCCTTCCTCCTCTTCCTCCTCCCACCTCCCTTCCTCCTCCTACCACCTCCCTTTCCTCCTCCTCCTCCTCCTCCCACCTCCTTCCTCCTCCTCCTCCTCCTCCCACCTCCTTCCTCCTCCTCCTCCTCCTCCTCTTCCCACCTCCTCCTCCTCCTCCTCCTCCTCCTCCCCTCCTCCCACCTCCTCCTCCTCCCACCTCCTTCCTCCTCCCTCCTCCTCCCACCTCCCTCCTCCCTTCCTCCTCCTCCTACCTCCCTTCCCCTCCTCCTCCTCCCCCCACCTCCCTTCCTCCTCCCACCTCCCTTCCTCCTCCTCCTCTTCCCACCTCCCTTCCTCCTCCCCACCTCCCTTCCTCCTCCTTCCCTCCTCCTCCCTTCCCTTCCCCTTCCTCCCTCCACCTCCCTTCCTCCTCCCCTCCCACCTCCCTTCTCCTCCTCCCACCTCCTTCCTCCTCCTCCCACCTCCCTTCCTCCTCCCCTCCCACCTTCCTTCCTCCTCCCACCTCCCTTCCTCCTCCCACTTCCCTTCCTCCTCCCCTTCCTCCTCCTCCCACCTCCCTTCCTCCTCCTCCCCTCCCTTCCTCCTCCTTCCTCCTCCTCCCACCTCCCTTCCTCCTCCCATCCACCCCAATTATCTACCTCCACGCTCACTTACATTTCAGCTTCGAATATCCTAAACAGACCACTGTGTCGCTATTATCATTATGTGTTTTACTTCGCAATTCCTAATGGGCTTATGGAGGCAGGCAGACGCGCAATGTATCCCGTTTTCTGTGAAAGAGAGAGAACGGGAACTTGAAATAGGTTTGTTGACTTGGCTTACTCTCGTATTATTAGAAGGGGATGAGTGGAGGAGAGGGACGGAGGGATGGAGAGAGGGGAGGGAGGAGAGGGAGAGAGAGGGGGAGAGGGACGGAGGGATGGAAAGAGGGTAGGGAGGAGAGGAAGAGAGGGAGGGATAGAGAGAGAGACTGGGGGAGAGGGACGGAGGGATGGAGAGAGGGACGGGAGAAGAGTGAGAGAGGAAGAGAGTGGGGGAGAGGGACTGAGGGATGGAAAGAGGGAAGAGAGGAAGAGAGTGGGGAAGAAGGGCTGAGGGATGGAGAGAGGGAAGGGAGAAGAGTAAGAGAGGGGGAGAGGGAAGGGAGAAGAGTAAGAGAGGAAAAGAGTGGGGAAGAAGGACGGAGGGATTGAAAGAGGAAGAGAGGGAGAGAGTGGGCGAGGGTTGGGGGTGAAGGGATGGAAGGAAGGGATGGTGGATAGAGGAAAGGGTGGAGGAAGGAAAGGTGAAGGGAAGGGAGAGGGAGGGAAAGGATGGAGAAGGGAGGGGATGAGGGGAGGTAGAGAGACAGAGGGTAGAGAGAAAGGGGAGGATGGAATGGAGTAAGGGAGGGAGGGAAAGGGAGATAAGAAGGAAGGGATAGGGAGGCTGGGAGAGGAAGCGAGGGAAAAGGAGAGAGGGGGAGGAATGGAGGGTGGTAAGGAAAAAGTAAAGATACAGAAACAGACAGACAGACAGTGCCATAGAGACAAAACAACCTGGCAAACAGCTCAAAAATAGTAAA
>NW_020869308.1:697141-702141 GCF_003789085.1 Penaeus vannamei | reverse complement strand
GTGAAATACTTCTGCCTGTTTAATCTTGCATTCTATTTAAATTTTACTTAAAAAACTAGGAATCCACCTGGTAGCTAAGGGGGCGTCAGTCTGGAAAAGTTAGGGAACCAATGATTTAGAGCTGCTGAGCCTGTCTTTTAATTTTTAGCTGTTATATTCTGGAGTGGGGAGGGGATCTTGGGAAGAATATACGCTTTCTATACTTGTGACGATGACAAAATTTTAATCTTTAAAATTTAAATCTTTCATTTCAGTGCTTACTTTGGTGGAACAGTTTACTTCATTTTATTCCTTTGCCCCCCTTAGGCATTCTGACACCTTACCATGTACCCCTGTAAACAAAGACTTTTCTCATTGTCTGTCTGTGCCCAAAAGCCGCCGTTGGGAACTACTCGATCCGGTAACACTGCTGTAACACTGCATATTGAAACGAGACATGTATGTGTTCTAAAACTACCCCTTGAATAAGTATAGCTTCTGTAGACCAGTAAGAACCTTAAGCCAGATACAAGTAGCAGTTGTGTATTCCTATGGTTGTTGTAGTTCTCATTCTTATACTTAAAATTCCATAAATGGAATGCAGATTATTTTCTCTTTCCTAGTAATATTAATGTACAGTTTTGTTCTGCCTTTAGGTCTTAGTGTACTATTTAACATGGTCGTTTTATGTATAGATCTTTCATTATATCAGGTCTAGGAAAGATTAGGTTTTTCTTCAAGCCCTGAAACAAAAAATGAGCAACTTCCCCAAGAGTACTCTGACAGTTGTTAATGGTTGGGCACTCTTCGTGATCATATATACCTCTGGAAAATATAACAGTATCTAGTAAATTATACAAATGATTGTGTATCTATCAATATATGATATCTCACAGCATTAGCTCTGCCCCTTTATTGACCCTGCAAATGTTTTTCAGTGCATGTTCTTTGAGAATGGTTCTGTAATAACACTGATAGAAAAATAAATGAAAACAAAATCAAGAAAAATGAAAGAAAAAGAATATTTAATATTTGCAATGAATAAAGGCAAAGAGGCCTATCTCGGTAGGTGCCAACTGGAATTTCTATCAAGATGGAGTGAAACTAACTTGTTCAAACTACCCTGATTGTTTCATTTCCATTCATCAAATCATTACATTTTGAGCAATTGTAACTCTTGTGATGAACAAGAAAACATGTGACTTTGCAAATGTCAATACTAAGGATAAGAGATGAATTATATTATAAGAACAATGCACAAAATATTAGTATTTCAAAATATGGAACGTAACATTTGCATAATTAAGCCAATAAAATTATCTCTACTGGGGATTCTTTCTTGAAGAATTTGATCTGATTTAATGAATAAAGTACTACATTTAGCTGTAGCTTTTCATACATGCAAAGTATTGCTTAACCTGATGATCCTTTTAATTTTATAAAGATATCATAAGGTTGATGTTTTGACATGTTTTTCTTTATGTTGAATTTGGTATTACTACTCTTGTAAATATAAATTATACTTAAATAAAATTTCATGATTCAGATATTTCCATATCAACAAAAGTGTTACTTTTCACTTCCACAAGCTTGTAAAATCTAAATGCCTAAGAATAAAATACTAATGTAAGCCCTCTTTGGTAGAGAAAGCATGTATCATATAATAAACTCTACTTGTTGAGGACCGGATTCAATAATCACTAAAAACTAATGTTATCCCTTTTGATTACATGGGCTTCATTTAGCTAATAAAGTACATGGTCTTCATCAATTTACTTTCCAACTCGTGTTCGTATGTAGCATTCTTTGCTGAAGAGGTGTGACACAGGTACATTCAACACTGGTAGAGTCTACTTTTGGTGGTTTGATATCAAAGGAAGCAGGAACTTTTTCTTTCTGTAGTGACCCATTTCCTGCTGAAGTGCGATCTTGTGGTTTGATATCAAAGGAAGCAGGAACTTTTTCTTTCTGTAGTGACCCATTTCCTGCTGAAGTGCGATCTTGTGGTTTGATATCAAAGGTAGCAGGAACTTTTTCTTTCTGTAGTGACCCATTTCCTGCTGAAGTGCGATCTTGTTTGATTTTTTTATATATATAGTAAAAATGTAAACCACTCTAAAGTTGATTTTAAATTAATATTTGTTTATGGAGTAAATACTAACTGATACACTGGACCATTCCAAATACCAGTTAGAAAAATTTGCTGAAAGCTCTTTCCACAACATCTGTACTTTTATTTTAGGTTCAAAACATCTCACTGAGACAAATGTTCAACACACGGAATTCTATTAAAGATTTAATTAAAATACATTAATACATCACTTCCTTTGTAAAGTTTATCATTCTCTTTTATCCTTTCTGTTTTTTTTTTTTTTTTTTTTTTTTCTTAAAAGAGTTTTCACACCAGTTCACATTATTTGTCATGGTTATGTGAAATTTGAACAACCCTTTAACAAAAAAAAAAAAAATTATACAATCAAGATTCATTTCCTGGAGAAAAAAAAATTAAATAATGGAAAGAGGAGACATCTAATAACAAATGGGAAATGTCTATTAAACAATGTTTGTATAGAGTACTTTCAGAAATGTTTTTGTGCAAAAATATGAAACAAAAAAGAAGTTCAAAGAGAAAAACTAAAATTTCAAAAGAGCAATTACCCATGAAAGCAATACAGAAAGCCATAACAAAAGTATCAAAGGATGAATTTCATATGAAGCATTAAAAAAGAATAAAAAAAACAGGGCAATTGCACATGAAAAAAGGGCAGACATATATTTATAAGGACAATTCCTTTTACAGCCGTCTTCATCATACTATTGTAAAACCTGGTATAAAATCATTCTTTTATTTTGTGGACCTTTATTGAAATTCATAACTTTTTTAAAAATACGATAACTACAGAAACAGTTAATGCATATCTATTAGGAATAACAGTATTTGTAAGGGGGTTTCTTTTGATCATCTGAATGTTATCAAATAATTAACAAATATAACTGAGCACCCACGTGTAAAATGTTTCAGTCACAGCTTAGCAAAAATAGTGTCTTTATGACTGAAATCTCTTGTACTATATCATATAAACTCTACACTTGACACATAAAAAACAGACATGAATCACTAACAATAAAAAGTAATCTGGACAACTACAAACAGAATAGGAATAACGCTAATTACAAAAAAAACATCCTCGGGGGGGAAAAAAATTGAAAATACTATTAAAATTTGCGCTTCAATTTATGACAACACTAGCCCTCGAGACCTATACATTCCGTACGTCTGTAGTCCCTTCAGGTACAACGACCGTGATGCCATTCAGGGCCTTAGTTAGGCACACCTGGCAGCCTAGACGAGATCTGCAAAGGGAGAAAAGATGGAGTTAATAATGGTATGGCAGATAATGATATTGTTGGCAACAATGAGAATAGCAGTAATTGTTATAATAATGATGATGATAAAATATTCATACCAATCCAAAGAAAAAAACATTAAAATAATAATGATACTAAAACTCGTAACAATAATAACACTTTCTATGGTGATGATATTAAGTAATACTACAAAAAATAACAACTGCAATAATGATAATAGTAATAATAGCATTTATGATGATGATTGATGATGACTGAAGATGATGATGATGACATTGATGGTAATGATGACAATTGTTATCATTATTATTACTATAATTATCATAATTGTAGTATAATCAATAATAATAATAATAACAGCAATAAAATAAATAATGAAAATAATAACAATAGTAATAAAATGAATAATAATAATTAGTAGTAGTAGTAGTAGCAGTAGTAGTAACAGTAGTAAAAGTACTTGTTGTAGTTGATGACGTTACACAAGTAATAGGTGTAGTAATAGTAAAAGTTGTACTACAACCACTGCTACTGCTACTACAACTAATAATAATAATAATAATAATAATAATAATAGTAATAGTAGAAGTTGAATTATTATTAGAGATACCAAAATAACAATAACAATCATCATCATAATAACAACAACAATAATAATAATAATGATAATACAATGATAATAATAGAAATGATAATACAATGATAATAATAGAAATGATAATAAAATTATAATAATAGAAATGACAATACAATGATAATAATAGAAATGATAATACAATGAAAATAATAGAAATGATAATGCAATGATAATAATAGAAATGATAATACGATGATGATGATGATTGATGATGATGATTGATGATGATGATTGATGATGATGATTGATGATTATTGATGATGATGATGATGATGATGATTATTGATGATGATGATGATGATGATTATGATGATGATGATTATGATGATGATGATTATTGATGATGATGATGATTATTGATGATGATGATTAATGATGATGATAAAAATAATAATAATAATAATAATGATAATAATAATAATATTAATAATAATAATAATAATAATAATAATAATAATAACAATGATAATTATAATGATAGTTATAAGAATGATAACAACAAAAGTAATAATAATAAGAAGAAAACAAAAAAGAAAAACAGTATCAATAATAACAACAATAATAATGATCACAACACTAACAAAAAAAATGATTTAAATAATGACACATTCAGAAAAATAACAAACAGCAAAGACCAACAGACCCTGCCTAATACCAACCCTATTTCGGGCTTCCTATCTAAAATAAATTAAAAATTATGAAGGCACCTGTAAATCTTCTAAGCACTTACCCTCCTCCTCCTGTCCTCTCCTAAACACCTGCGTACCCACAAAATTGCGTCACGCCTATTTCCTCGTCCTTGGAGCATAACTTCCTAGTATCTCCTACATCCACTTGTTCCTGGCTCTTTTCAAAAGGAGTTTCTATGCCGTGAAAACACAGGGCATCAACATGTTGCATTGTAGCTTTAAAACCCATGTCTCAATTCATTAAACGTCAAAACCCTCCTGATGTATTTACTGCTGTCAGATATCTTGAATACCCAAATTGCAATTATATTCAAAGTCCACCTTTT
>NW_020869308.1:679641-694641 GCF_003789085.1 Penaeus vannamei | reverse complement strand
TAATAATAATAATAATAATAATAATAATAATAATAATAATAATAATAATAATAACAATAATAATAATAATAATAATAATAATAATAACAATAATAATAATAATAATAATAATAATAATAATAATAATAATAATAACAATAATAAAATTTATCCTAATAATACATAAATTTTAAATAATTTCAATCTGGTCTGTCTTCCTTATCTCTAACAATTCAATAATTAATAATTATTCCATCTCCTCACTCAAGCAAAGCAATTTCTTCAAATTCAATCAGTATATTAGTGTTTGTCAACTAGCATTCATATATAGAAAGTTAGCCATTGCGTACACATTTTCCCATTCCACTTAAACCATAAATCTAAAGCATGTTAACTATATCAACTTCAATTCTAAATATCATAGAAAGATAATCTGTTGTAATAAACACCCACTGCCATTGATGTAATGAGTAATGATCATAAAGAAAAATATGAAAGAGAGCTATACATTTCTTTTTCTTTTTTTGTATAATAAACCAAAAAAAAGGTGGTCAGAGAATACCAATGAAAGATCATCATAAAGATAATCGTAATCAACAAGGGAATATTTGTTTTATTTCATAAATTACTTGCAAGTAACCCTTTTTTTTTAATACAGTTGGATATGAAAGTTGATTTTGATCTTAAAAGTATATATTTCATCTCAAAAACAGTATAAATATCAACAGTAACATAATTTCACAATCATTCTAGAAATGGCACATTACCAAGGGAATTCTTACAAAACAAAGTACAGTTGTATAGCTGGCATTATTTATACAATGAAAATGTTCCTTAATCTATATGACTGTTATTGTCTATATAATAAAGATGTTCCTTAATCTGTATTACTGTTATTGTCTATATAATGAAGTCCCTTAATCTGTTTGACTGTTTTTGTCTATATAATGAAGATGTTTCTTAATCTGTATAACTGTTATTGTCTATATAATGAAAATTTTCCTTAATCTAACAAAAAAAAAAATTGTTTCTTGAATCTGTCAGTCCATGTCCTTGTGTTTGATCTTTTGCGTGTGTGTGTGTGTGTGTGTGTGTGTGTGTGTGTGTGTGTGTGTGTGTGTGTGTGTGTGTGTGTGTGTGTGTGTGTGTGTGTGTGTGTGTGTGTGTGTGTGTGTGTGTGTGTGTGTGTGTGTGTGTGTGTGTGTGTATATGTGTGTGTATATGTGTGTGTATATGTGTGTGTATATGTGTGTGTATATGTGTGTGTATATGTGTGTGTATATGTGTGTGTATATGTGTGTGTATATGTGTGTGTATATGTGTGTGTATATGTGTGTGTATATGTGTGTGTATATGTGTGTGTATATGTGTATATGTGTGTATATGTGTGTGTGTGTGTATATGTGTGTGTATATGTGTGTGTATATGTGTGTGTGTGTGTGTGTGTGCGTGCGCACGTGCAAACGCGCGCATGTATGTGTATGTGTGCATGCACTTGTGCATACACACATGAATGTGCACGTGTGCATGTGCATGTGTGTATCTTCATAATTGTGCAAGTACATGTGCATGGGTGTGCATAACAATACTCTATAAAACCTGGGTTATTTTCAGATCTTAATGATAAAATTTCCTTAACACAGATAATACAATATAATACTTATATTTTAGAGTAAATATGCAAAATACTTTTAAAAAACTCAATCCTTAGATTGCCGTCTAGGTTATTAATATCATTGTCCATACAAATTAAAATGCAAAAGTAGACACCAACACCCATTCCATCACTGCCCTCAGCCATGCTATATAAACATTCATCTCTTTCACACTGAACACAAGCATTTAAGCTCATGCAGACAAAGGGCCTGTCTTTTGACTTGTTTTTGCTTTTAGAAAGGAGTAAGCATCCCAGTAGCCCTCCTGATAGACATCTTCTAAGATTTCAATGGGAGGAGGCTTTAGGGACTGTACAAACCTAAGGATGTTGGTGGCATTTACGGCCACCGTCTCATTAGCAATGGTCAGGTAAGGGGAGTTTTGCTTCTTGGTCCTGGGGCAGATGTCAATCTTCCCCTCAAATGGGCCAATGGATATGCATGGCTGGCATGGGATTGGGAGGTTGTTGGTGAAGCCTCCATCCATGTACCTCTCTCCACGAAATGAAGGGAACCGAAAGCCAGAGAAGATGGGGATAAAACAAGAGCAGAGGAGGCACTGGATCAACTCCTCTCGTGAAGTCCAGTTTGAGATTATGACATTCTGGCCATCCTTGATTCTTGTGAGTGAGACAAAGAGTCTGTTGTTAGCCCGCAGGTGGGCATCAGGGGGCAGGGCTTCAAATCCCTGGTTGAGATAATCAGAAACATTGAACTTGGGACTGAAGGGGCCCAGTTTCCACCTCTGGGCTTCCTTGGCTGTCTCCAAGAAGTTGCCCTTCACAAAGTCAAGAGGGACATCACACACTACACACGCTGCCAAAAGGGAGCCAGCCGATGCGCCAGAAACCTTTGCTGTCTGCAGCAACCGAGGCCATTGCTTCTGCAGGCACTGCAAGGCACCAACCTCATACAAAGCCAGGAACCCTGATCCAGATAGGGCCACGCTTACTTCCCTAGAATACATTGCAAACACAATTCAGCTATACAAAATGTAATGATGCAAATATCACAGTAATTCTAAAAAAAATTAAAAAGATACATAGACTTTTGATTAGATATATAATATACTTATGCATATAAATATATAACTGTAAAAGTAGAGAATTAAAGAAATAAAAGAATCCTGACAAACACTGACATGTTCATATGCAGTATGTTGTTTTCAACTCTCACAAACAACAATAATAATAAATAAAATAAATAAAGGGTTAACTGTCTACATATCTACAATCTCTCACTTCACAAAGCAAATGTTTTTAGTATCAATTCCTCCAGAATAACCATGTAACATTTTTCAAATGAATACAAAAAACAAAGTCTTGTTCAATTACTTCTCAGCTTTGATTTCATTCTTTGTAAGTAACGCCATGTATCTCTGTAACCTTGAGCATGGTACTGGTTGAGGATATGGGGTTCAGGGGGCATCAGGGATTGGTACAAGCGCAATGTGTTGCTATAGGACATATTGACTGTGTGGTTGGCCCAGCTCACCTTCCTGCGTGTTGGTTCTTCATCTGGGCATATGTCTGCATCACCCGCGTAGGGACTGATGGTAAGAGCCTCTTTGCTGACCACAGGTTGCCTATTGCTGTATCCCCCATCAATGAACCATTCTCCACGTAGGGTGGGTGGAACCATCCCTGATGCCCCCAGGATGTAGCAAGCACATCTTAGTGTTTGAACAAGGTCTTCACGCGAATCCCACTCAGATATAATCACATTAGACATGTCACGGACTCTTGTCAGTGACACAAAGAGCCGCCCATTGGCCCTCAGGTGGGCATCAGGAGGTAACAGTTCAATGCCTGCCCTAAGGTAATCCTCAAACTTGAACCCAGGACTGAAAGGCCCCATTGCCCATTTTCTGGACTCAACAGCTGCATTCAGGAACTGATATCTCACATCATCAATAGGTACCTGACAGATAAGTGCTGAGCCAATCAGGGCTCCCGCAGATGCTCCCGAAATAAGAGTCTCCTTCAGGACATGGGGACAGACAGTCAACAAGCATTTGATCGCACCTAACAGGTATAATGCTAGGAAGCCACAGCCAGCCAGAGACACGTTCTTAATCCTAGGAGGTAGAAAGTCCTCTCATTAACAGTTTTGGCATGACACTGAAAAGAGAAGGGGTTGAGGGAAGGAGGCCTGACTCGAGTGAAAGGGGAGGGGGGGGGGGTTATAGAAAAGAGAATCTGAGTCTAAAGAGGATTCTGATTTTAAAATATGTACTTTCAAATATCTTCAGTCACTAAACCTAGCTACCCAAAAATGACAACTGTCATGTAACCTGTTGATGCTAGGAAGAGTATGTATTTATGTACATGCTCTTTCCATTGTGATCTTTGTTTATTATCTTTATCAAAACAAAGATGGCTTCAGAAGTGCTAGTCCTCAAGGCTTCAATCACTAAGGGGTCATCCATAATTTTCATCATTGTCATGTGTGTACAAACCATACCCAGGGGAGAGGGAGTTAAGACCAGGCATACAATCTTTTTAATGTAAAAAAGGATGATCCAACAATGGGTAAATCAGTGGCCACCATGTTTCAAATTTCACACCATGCCAGTGTTGTTATCAGGGCTGGCCACTTACAGCCCTGAGTATGATAATAATGAGATTCCCTGTTTCTTGTTTATTGCACTGTATAAAACAATATACAATACATTATCTAGCCAATATTGTGCCAATATTTTAACAATATTCAACAACATAAAATGCACCTGCATCTCTTTATAGAAAATGTATTAGATGTATAACTTGAAATAATGTAACATTGAACCTGTAAACTTGATTTATCTAAAAATTTTATGTTTATCTGATCATTGGAAAATTTTTCTATATTTCTTTTAACACTTCATTTACATCAAACCATCTATAGTAAAAAAGAAAAAAATACAGCCTAGGGAGAAAAATTCTGTAGGCTCTTTGTATTATCCTGTCATCAATCTTTTGATTTTCATACAGTGAAAGAGTAATATAACAAGACATGGTCTTATTTTGAATTCATTTATTTTTCTTAGAATCACAAAATAAGAATCCGCATATAGATAGAGAGATCTTAATGCATCATTTTTCGTCCTCTATCATACACTTTTAGAGGGGGGAGGGTGTCACTCAAAAGTCTGTGCTTTATAGGCTTGTGATAATGATGAAAATTATGGATGACCACTAAGCATACCTGACTTTTATCTGTTGAGAATATTTCTCGATTATTTTGTGGGGAAAAGAAACTAATATTGTTAATAGAATAATCATAATAATGTCAATTTTAAAAATAATAACATTAATAACAATGATAATATCAAAAATAAATACTTTCTACTCTGGAAATTCAAAGAATATGGTATACATTGGAGCCCAGCAAGTGACTCCTTGGTAACTCTATACTTTTGAAGCTGCCTAAATGTAAACAAAATCTGAAAAAACAAAACTAAAGTGGACAGCACATATATCCAGTAAAAATGGGTTAAAGACCAAGACAAAAAATAAATAAATAATTTTGAAATCTGAGAAAATACATACTAGTTTATACAAATAAATATTTATCTACCGTTAAAAGATGAACACCATTTCTAAAAAAGACTCAACCACATTCATATAGTCTTTGGTAGTCTATATTCATCATGTAAATTTTGGGTAATTGCTAGGAGGTATGACACAAGTACTCTATCAAAACCTAATTCATATTGATGAATATCCTATGGGATTCTGTGGAATATCCTATAAAATGCTATTAAATGTATTGAAACCGACTCTAAAGAATTAGATTAATAGAATGTACACCTACATGCAAGTCAAACATGCATACAATTATGGACAAGATCACACCTATAAGAATATAAGCCTGCAAGTGCATGCCTATACATACACAAACATAATACAATACACACACACACACACACACACACACACACACACACACACACACACACACACACACACACACACACACACACACAACACTCACACTACACGCCCCTCACACTACACGCCCCTCACACACTACACGCCCTCACACTACACGCCCCTACACACTACACGCCCCTCACACTACACGCCCCTCACACTACACGCCCCTCACACTACACGCCCTCACACGCCCCTCACACTACAACGCACCCTCACACTACACGCCCCTCACACTACAACGCCCCTCACACTAACGCCCCACTCTCAACTACACGCCCCTCACACTACACGCCCCTCACACTACACGCCCCTCACACTACACGCCCCTCACACTACACGCCCCTCACACTACACGCCCCTCACACTACCGCCCCTCACACTACCCCTCACACTACACGCGCCCTCACACTCACGCCCCACTACACGCGCCCTCAACTACACGCCCCTACACTACACGCCCCTCACAACACGCTCTCCACATCCACAAAGGCAGATCTGGGATGCTTCAAAATTAAAGGGGGGATGGGGTAAATATGTAGTAAGAAGGTGCCAAGTACCAAAGGTATGAGACCATAAGCTGTGGGAGGGGATGGATCTATATCACACAAAGGTCTTTTCAAAGCATTCTGGAGCTAACTTTGGCACTTTTACATTGATTAATACTGCTCTCATAGTTTCATCAAGGATATGCAGAATAGTGAAAAATTTACAGAATGTCATATGCATATGTAATTGCAGCTAACATTTTATTTCTAATTTTAGCACAACAAAATTATCTAGAGCCAAAGAGGAATGTCATATGCATATGTAAAGTCATGCAGCACAAACATATAGCTTGGAGATTCTGTCCATCGACATTTTAAGCACACACAATCTTGCTAGATTGTCTCGTTGGTGGTTTGGGTTACAACAGCATTGTAGTCGGGCGCCCATGTTAGTGAACGTACGCCATCACGTTTGTGGTGGTATACAATGTAATGAGTTCATTGAAATTTAATTCTGGGCTAGCTAGCCAATTTACACCATAAACTCTTCCTAAGGTCTCTATGGAGGGGAGGAACTTGATATTCACAACTCACACGACAAACAACAACTCGTTCTCACTTGTTTGCGGATGAATTAGGAGGTGAGATATATCAGCCGCGTTTTTCCAATTCCCGTGTCCGTTCCGTCCCCATCCCCTACACTTACACACACTCGCTCAACACTCCGCTCACACTCGCACCACACTCGCAAACACTCCATACACTCCTACACCCCCTCCCCCACTTCATCTCACTCCCTCTCACCCTGTTTCTGCTCACCATCTCCGCTTCCACACTCGCTCAAGACCTCTGCTCTCCATCCTACTACCTAATCCTCTCCCATCCCCTCATACGCCTCACTACCAGCTTCGCCCTCAACACTCGCTGCACTCGCTGCACCCGTTACTACTGGCTCCGCCTGTTCACCACTCACTCCACGCCTCACCACTCTTCTCTCTGCTACTACATCACATCCTTCTCCCACAATTCACCACACCTCACACACTCAACCATTCTCTACACAGATCCACACTCTCTACGATCGATTCTCCACATGCTCCACGCATTCTCCTACTTACGTCATCAACACTCTCTTTCGCACCCTCCTCCTGTTTCGCCTTCTCCATCCTTCCCTTCATACCTTTCTTCCCCCTCCCTTTTCCCCCTTCCCCCGTTTCTCCTCCCCCTCTCTCACTTCTCCTGCTCTCCCTCCTGTCTTCTCCTTTTCCTCTTCTTCCTTTCCTCTACTTCTTCTCCTCATTAGCCCATTATTGCCTCTTCTGTTATTCCTGCTCCTCTTTCCCTCTGTGTCTCTTTCCGTACACTTTTCTATATTCCGTTCTTTCATTCTTCTTTCTTTCTTCGCTTGTCCTTTCCCTTGCCAAACGCAATTTTTGACCTTATTCCTGGACCATTCTGCCGACGTGGCACTTTTTCACCGTCTATCCTTTCTTCCTATCTCGGGAGGGGCGTGCCGAGGCTGCCGGGCTTGCCTTCGCGTGGGCCTTCTGAGAGGGGGCGTTTTGGGGAGAAAAACTCGGAGGGCCGTGTCGTATGCTCTTTGGCGCTTTCAAGTACAGAGGAAACATGGTGACTACCTTCCTACTTTTTCTCTCCCATATGTTACCCGCTTGCCTAATTAAACAAAACATGGACAGATATGGATATACATAGTTAAAAACAAAATACAACTATCGTACGTAAGAAATACATACACAATGCACCTCAAAGCCCGCTTCACCTTATAGCTACCTTAACAAAACATACCTATTAGCCAAAACGCTCACGTTGATATACCTAGTAAAATATTATACTATATCACAGAGTATTAATAGAGAGAACTTACCTTTTGTGCCAGAACTATCATCAACAGTACAAAAAACAATTTTTTATGTCCTCAACGTAACCTCCCTCCGCAATGAGTCCGTGAAAATTGTCGCATTTCACTCAATAAAAAAGCAAGCTATCTAAGGATGATTGAAAAACACATAAAGATAACAAGAAGCGAGAGTAAAAAACAAAATCAACGGCACTTGCAGATACTCCAGATTTGGAGGGCCCTCATACTAAAGAAGTTTTTCATTGCACGTGTAGGTGTTTTATGAGCGGTTAGGGCGTGTGTTTGATAACATGCTTCATTCGTATTCACGTATAAGAGGCAGAATACTATGCCCCACGATGTATCTGGTTATGGCGGGAAAGATCCTCGAAACATGTGTGATTTGTATAATATTAAGTACGATAATCCTAACTCTTTGTTAGCAGGTGGTCTGTCAATCTCTCTCGCTTTCAACATTCGTAATCAAGAGTCTAATACCACGAAAGTAAATAATAATAATCATACAATTGAAATTTGGAAAATTAACAGCTGACATATCACATACACATTTTCTTTCTCAAAGTAAATGCTTTTCACTACTTGGTCGACGCAATTGCCACATTACCTCACCAGTGAAACTGTGTCGCTCACTGCTTACTACTTTTCCTTTGGGAAGATCATGTTCTGTCTAATGAACAAGACTTCAGTAACATTATACACTCTCGCTGTTACGCACTTGTAATTTAAGTGTCTTAGAGGTACCATTATCATCAAATTGCTGCGCCAAATTAGTTTCAGCTGAAGCAAAACTCAGAGTTGACAGCACAATTACTCACGAATAATAACTTTTCCACAACTGCTCCACGATAAAAAACGACAACATAAAACACCACATTACCACACTGGGCACACAAAAATATCGAACACAATAATAGCAAGCATTGGACAACGCACAAAGGGTTTCTGTTTTAACTTTCTTTTCAATTCAATTTTCTATTTTTTTTTTTTTTATACCAAACTTATAGGGAATAAGCTCAACATGAGCGAAAAGGATCTAAATTACCTGCAATCATTAGTGCTAATAAAGCTAAGTAAAACCCTTTCCTCATACTGCATGAATCATGTCATAAAGCTTGGAAGAAAGAAAATGCATCCATCATAATTTTTCTTTAGATAAATGAAAAATTACAAAATATGAACTCAAAATTCACAGATGTTGCCAGACACTTAATGGAGTTGGAACAAATCAACTGCTTGTTAAAAAAAGGTAATCAGGATTCATAATGACTCCAGAGGACGTTGATGGCCAAACATCCCCAAGGGAAGATAATCAGAAGTCCCCCTGGACGAACAACCCCTCCGATACTAAGCCAGCACATAGTGGCCGGTCATCAGAAACACTTAGCCCCAATCCAGCATTTACATCTACTGATATAACTGGAAAGGAGAGAACCCCTGGTCTACTGCAATGACATTTTGTAGGTATCAATGCACACAAGGAGTTCACCCAAGCTTGAGAAGAAATGTAATGTCTCATTTCTCACAGCTGACACTAGGATCACTCCAACACAAATCTCAGAATGATAAAATAGCGGAAGCAACTATATTCTACATTACACGACAGAATATCAGGCACACACAGCAAACCTACAAACCAAGCACATACACGAATACATGACTTATCACTACGTATGAATAAACAATATTAAAAATAAATAAAAAATAATAACAATAATAATGACAATAAATAACAAATTAAAACAATAATAATGAAATAAAAAATGAATGAACTCAACGACGAAAAACAAATCAACTATGATGGAACATGAAAAAACAAACACTATACATGTTGAGAAAGAACAACAACAACTAAATAATAATTGAAAAAAAAATAATAATATACAATACGGGCACACACGCAAACTTGAAATATATATATATATATATATATTATATATCAACACTAATATATATATCATAATATTATTATATATCATATATATACACGCACCACGCATAACGTATAACGCACTCACCACGCCACTATCATAACGCACACGCTACAACGATCAATATAACACATATCATACACACAACACACACACACCACATACACATCAACTATATCAACACAACAGCATCACACACTACACATCAATACACACTAAGACTAATATAGGATTATATACATCATATATGATTACATCGTAATAATATGTATTATATATACATATCATTATGAATCAGTATATACTATGTATATATATATTATAGTACATAATATAAAGTATATAATATATATGTATTATCATAATTATATAGTAATACATGTATATATATTGTTATTGTATATATATACTCACTATTGCTGAGCCTATATCGAATTTCAATAGTCATATTTTCACAGTCACTTGCACAACTCACAATACATACATTTATTCGTTGGACGGAATAATATAATATATAGCTACGGGAGTCCTATAAAGCCACCCGAAGAGGCTTGGTATTTAGGAAATAATATATCGGTTACAGACTCATTTAGAATATAATCTGGTTTATAAAGGTATACATAACATACATTGCTCATAAATATAGTTGCGTATGTATATTTTTAATAATTATTTGATGATGTTAACCTATATATACGGTCTTATTATAGTTGACTTATACGTATTTAGTGTGTGTGGTGTATGAGGGCGTGAGAGAGGGGAGGGAAAGGGAAGGAAAAGGCGGGGGGTACGAGAGGTGACTGTAATAAAGGGAGGTAATTAGTGAATGAGAGAATGGATTAGGTATAGAAGGGAGGGAGATTATAAGTGAAGATATAAAATATAGGAGTGAAAACTGAGAGGAGAGGTAGGGTATGTTAGGAAGAGGGAATAAAGCAATTATATCAGGGATAGGAATTATGTCAGAAATATATGTGGATAAAGAGGGATCTAAATACTAACAGGTGGTATATAGGAGGACTTATGAGGAGGTATATAGATGGAGAAAGAATAAAAGGAATTGGTAAATGGAAGGAAGGGGTAAATATATAGTACGTAGGAAAATAAGGGGGTCATATATAGTATAATATAATTAGAGTAGATATGGTAAGAGGTAAGCAAAGTGATAGGGAAGTATAATGAGAGTTATACGAATAGGAGACCTGATATAGAACTGGAGTGGAGAAGGGAATAATAAGATAGCAATAGAGATCATTAGTTAGGTGGGCGAGGCCTATATAGAGGTAGACGAAAGTGCTAGAGTATGATAGATCAATGAGTGCAATAGAATAATAAATAAGATAGTAATAAAAATAAAAAAAAGAAAAGGGGTGAGAATGTAAAATGTTGGTAATGATTGGGTGAAGAAAGATGCATAAACAGTTATACGCATAATAATACGAATTAATGAATAATTACTAATGTATGTATTACTTATATATAAGATAATAAATAATATTTTACTGACTGATATAGGACCAATATAGTTAGAAATAATACGATTTACAATGAGAATAAAAGAATGTGAATAGTACACATTATATATATCACCCGTAAATTATCGTGATAAAGATTATAATTTATTATAACCTTCCTATCTAGCCGAGTCTCAGAAGATTTATTATATTAGAAAGGTTTACGTTATTCCCTATGATTAAAAATAGCTCTTATAAATAAATATAATATAACTATATATATTGGTATAATATATCAATATATATATATATAATATATATATTATATATATTTATATATTATATGAAATAAGTAGCTTTAAGATAGTTTATGGTTACCATGTAGATAAGTACTACTCATATACCTCAACATTACTATTTATATAAATACGAATTTTGCATTACTAAGTAATTCAGGTGTATATACCTATATATTATATATATATTTAACAATATATATTATACATATATATACTATATATATAAGAGCTCTCATAGTATAAGATAGAATGTTGAGCTCTGATCATTTACTCGCTATTACATATATATATATATAAACTGATCGCTATTTTGATAATTTATAATACTAGTAATGATATATATATAGATATCATAAATCATAATAGATAGTAAATATATTATTAAATTACATTGTAATTTATTTAATCACTCTATAGTGTACTTTTAACGTTGTCTTTCGCCTTGTTCTCATCGTATGTAGGTAATAATTTTTTTCGTGACTTGGTTGTTCGTGTTGTCTGAATCTTCTATGTACTGTTAGTGTATTATTGTTATTATTAAACTTAACTTTATTTTATCTATTTTATTCTATAGTGTTATTTATATTTGGTTAAATGCAGTCTCGTGTGTTTTTACGTATAATTATTTTAATATGATATATATTATGCCTAAGTCTTAAAATATTATTGTGATTCTAGTACTGGTTCCGAGGCTATAGGGGTAGTCATATCATAATTATGATAATGGAGTAAATTATATGAATTATTTAAATGATATAGTACTTATCGCCTTCACCTGCAATCCCTGGAGAACGTGTATATTATCGGGTATTAATATGTATATCAATTATAACGTTAATATATATTAAATGTGTCACTTGATTTTATATATGTTGGTTTACACTATATATATATATTATATATAATAATATATATATATATATTATATCTGAGTGACAGATCCATGATTATTACTTAATACAGAAGTAATACGAGTTTCTCTCCTACTATATTCCTTTTACAAAAAAAGAAAAAAGCAATATAATATACCCAGGTTAGTTTATTTTTAGTAATACGCTATCAATTATCATTTGTGTCTTATAGTATATATTTTTTAAATTACTTTTACACTCACGTATTTATTTGAGTATATATCACTTATATGCATTATTCACCATAATTTTATTTCTGATGTATTACTATTATATACGATTTGTATAAATAATTATATTAATGATATATTTAACAGTAGGTGAATTCTTATCACTGCTCATTGATATTATGTTTAATGTACTATCATGATAGTTATAATAACAGTCATGAGGTAGTAGTTAATCTTTAGGATGGACGTTTTCCAGCTAAAATAATGTGTTATTTATCAAGGGACTAGATTAATTTTATCAAGTCGAGTCTATTAGTTATTATGTCTTTTATAAGTTATCTGGTTGTTCCATTTATATAGCCGTGCATTATACCTCATTGTCGAGAGGTATAAATTATATACTCTCATTTTTATAGTGTCTACGTTTTTATATGAAGACACAAACTATATAGATAACCAATACATAAATGATAGGGCTACTTCCGAATTAGGGGTGTTCAGGCGGGAATTATACTGATTAAAAGAGGTAATGGAGCGCTATAGTCAAGTAGGAGTGTGAAGAGGTGAATGAGAGGGTTGGAGGAGATAAAGTTGAGGATGATTTTAGTGAAGGGGAGGAATAAGTGGAAAGGAGTAAGTAGGGGTTGAATAAGATGACAAGGAAAGGTCTAGATAATGTAATATAGTAAAAGTATAGTGGTAGGTGAAAAGCGTGAGAGCTGTGAAGTAATACATATATAGGAGTAGATGAGGGAAGTGTAGAAAAAGTAAGATGCAGAGAGAAGGAATATAGAAGTATAATTATATAGTATATATATATATATATATTATATAGTATGGGGAGGCAGGAGCAATAATATTAATAGAGGGAATGATGCATATATAGTACGGAGGTTATAATAATGAGGACATATAAATAGGGTATTAACAAGCGCGAGAACCACAATAGGACCAGGGCACACAGACACGAGGGAAAGGAAGGGTGGGCGACCAACAGGATGGGGGATAAGAGGAACACGAGGAACACAGAATACAAGGAAGGGGAAAGCAACTAAAAACTAGCATGAATCGCAAACAGGAAGATGATTATGAAGGGAGTGGGGGAAAAAATCGAACAAAAGCAAGAGATCAGGGGACGCACACGCTTGGGAGAAAGGATAGAAAATAATAGATTGCAAGGAGGAAGGCACAGAAACAAGGGTCAAGCAAAACGAAACGAAAAGCAAAAAACTGGCCGGGAGGGGGGACAAGGAGCAGAAAAGGAGGGTCATTCGCTCGCGCGACACAACCTAAGGAATTCAGCAAGACAAGTTTAAGAATATTTTATTACACATTGATCCTGTGCACGAGCCACACAGTCTTGTAACATGATACACCACACGGAGGGACACAACGTCCTTTGTCGCTCCTCAGACACCACACCCACACATTTGGGTGGTTGGGCGTGACCCTTCCTCCCCCTCACCTGCGTCCCATCCCGCACACACAGCCACACCACACCGCCCTGCCACCCCACACTTCCTCCGCTTTCACAGACAGCCACGACACAACGCCCACAACGAATGGCAGTACACACAACACATGATTGTAAACTGGCCGCAATGGCAAAGTACGACCGCCCTTCGTGCCTACAGTAGCTACGGAGGTTCTTCGTTGCGGATGGTGGGGGGGCTGTCGGCTGATGTTGTCGAGCTCTATTCTGTTGCCAGAGCGACACAGCAAAACAGAAATGCGCATCGCACGATCACACACGGCACAAGACGCGGCTTTAACACGCCACGCCCCACATAACTATGCAACGCACGTGAGAGGAGGGGAGAGGGGTGGAGAGAGGGGGACAAGAAAGGAGAAAAGGGGAGAGGGATGAGTAGAGGGAAGGTGAGAGAGAGAGGGAAAGGGGAGAGAGAGGGAAAAAAAGGGAGAGAGGAGAAAGGTGGGAGAGAGAGAGGGGAAGAAAAAGGAGAGAGAGAGGGGAAAAGGGAGAGGAGAGAGGGGAAAGGGAGAGAGAGAGGGGAAAGGGAGAGAGAGAAGGGGAAAGGGAGAGAGAGAGGGGAAGGAGAGAGAGAGAGGGGAGAAGGGAGAGAGAGAGGGAAGGGAGAGAAGAGAGGGGGATAACAGACGAAAAGAGAGAGAGAGGGGAAAAGGAGAGAGAGAGGGGGGAAAGGGAAAGAGAGAGAAGGGGCAACAACACACAGCAAAACACGCAACACGGTACGACAGGGGAGAGGGAGAAGCAGGCGAGGACGCAACAAAAGGAGAAAGAGGGAAGTAGGGAGGCGGAAAGGCACACATTAAACACACGAGGAACAACGCAGAAGAGAAG
>NW_020869308.1:666053-671053 GCF_003789085.1 Penaeus vannamei | reverse complement strand
AAAAAAACCAAGACAAAAGACACGAGGAGAAGAGGGAAGACAGACAGAGAGAGGAGGCAGAGAGAACCACTGAGAGAGAGAGAGACAGACAGAGAAAGAGAAGAGAGAAACACGACCAGAGAGAGAGAGACTAGGACAGACAGTAGTTAACCGAGGAGAGATAGAGAGAGAGAGAGGGAGAGAGGAGAAGAGAGAGAGGAGGAGAAGAGAGGAGAGAGGAGAGAGCGAGTGAGAGAGAGGAGAGAGAGAGAGAGAGGAGAGGGAGAGAGAGAGAGAGTAGAGATAGAGATATGAGAGAGAGATGGAGAGAGAGAGCAGAGAGGAGAAGGAGAGAGGAGAGAGAGCAGAGAGAAGAGGAGAGAGAGAAGGAGAGAAAGATAGATAGGATAGATAGATAGTATAGGATAGATTAGATAGATAGATAGAAGATTAGAGGAGAGAGAGAGAGAGAGAGAAGGGAGAGAGAGAGAGAGAGAGAGAGAGAGAGAGAGAGGAGAAGAGAGAGAGAAAGAGAGAGCAGGTGACGAAGCGAGAGAGAGTGAGAAGAGAGAGATGTGAGAGAGAGAGAGAGGAGGTGAGAGAGGGAGAGGGGTAGAGTGAGTAGCGGAGAGAGTTGAGAAGAGGAGAGACAGGGGAGTGAGGTAGAGATGTGACAGAAATTGGGGAGAGAGAGAGGACGAGTGGAGAAGAGAGAGAGGGGAGACAGAGTGAGAGAGGAGAGAGAGAGACAGAGTGAGAGAGAGAGGGAGAGAGGGAGAGACGGGAGAGAGAGAGAGAGAGAGAGAGAGAGTGAGAGAAGAGAGAGACAGAGAGAGAAGAGAGAGAGGAGAGAGAAGGAGAGAGAGAGGCTCGAGGGGAGATGGAGGAGAGAGAGAGAAAGAGGTTAGTGAAGAGAGGAAGAAGAGAGAGAGAGAGCCAAGAGAGAGAGTTAGAGAGGAGAGAGAGAGAGAGAACAGTAGACCAGGGTAACGCGAGGCAGGAGAGCGGAGAGGACAGAGAATCCAGGAACAGAGACAGAGACGAGTAAGACAGAGGACAGAGATGTGACGAGAGGAACATGAGTACAGAGACAGGGAAGAGGACAGGAACAGGAGCAGGGACAGAGTGCAGGAAGGAGCAGGAGACAGGAGACACGCGGGAGACGACAGAGAGAAGAGAGAGAGGAGAGAGAGGAGAGAGAGAGAGAGAGAGAGGAGAGGAGATGAGGAGGGAGAGAGAGAGAGAGAGAGGAGAGACAGCGAGAGAGAGAGAGAGAGAGAGCCCCGAAGGGATGACAGAGAGATGAGGAGAGAGAGGCCAGGGGTGAGAGCGAGAGCCAGGGTGAGAGGAGGAGAGAGAGAGAATGAGAGAGAGAGAGAGAGAGAGAGAGAGAGGGAGAGGAGAGAGGAGAAGAGGGGAGAGAGGAGAGAAGAGAGGAGAGAGGAGAGAGCCAGAGGAGAGGATGAGAGTAGAGAGAGGACGAGGAGGAGAGAGGAGAGAGAGAGAGAGAGCGAGAGACGAGAGGAGGAGGGGAGAGAGAGAGGAGGAGGAGGAGGAGAGAGAGAGAGGAAGCGAGAGACAGGAGAGAGAGAGGAGAAGAGAGAGGAGAGAAGAAGAGAGAGAGAGAGGAGAGAGAGGAGTCAGTAGAGGAGAGAGAGAGAGAGAGGAGATAGGAGAGAGAGAAGGAAGAGAGAGGAAGAGGAGAAAGAGGAGGAGAGAAGAGAGGAGGCGGGAAAGAGAGGGAGAGAAAGGAGAGAGGAGAAAGAGAAAGAGAGAGAGAAAGAGAGAGGAGGAGAGAGAGAGGAGAGAGAGAGAGAGAGAGAGAGAGAGAGGAGAGAGAGAGCAGAGAGAGAGAGTAGAGAAGAGAGAAGAGAGGAGAGGAGAGAGAGTAGCACAGAGAGAACAAGACGAGACAGAGACAGAGAGAAGACAGGAGAGAGACAGAGAGAGACACGAGGGAGACGCGAGAGAGAGTCAGAGCAGGGAAGAGACAGAGAGACAGAGACTGAGAGGAGAGGAGGACGAGAGCGAGAAGAGGAGAGAAGCGAGAGAGAGAGAGACGGAGAGAGAGAGGAGAGAGTAGAGGGAGAGAGAGCGAGAGCGAGAGAGAGGAAGGAGGAGAGGACAGAGACAGAGACGCATGACATGAGAGAGTGACAGGAGAAGAGAGAGCAGAGGAGAGTAGAGAGAGCACGGAGAGAGTAGAGAGGAGAGAGGACGAGAGAGAGTAGGTAGGAGAGGAGAGAGAAGTAGAGAGAGAAAGGTAGGAGAAGAGAGAGCCGAGGGAGAGAGAGGAAATAAGAGAGAGAGCACAGGGACAGAGAGAAAAGAAGATGAGAGAGAGCAGAATGCCAGGGAGAGAGAGAAGGAGAGAGCCAAGGAGAGAGAGGAGAGAGAAGGCCAATCAGGGAGAGAGAAAGAGAGAGAGAGCCAAGGAGAGAGGAGAGAGAAAGACGCAGGGAGAGAGATAGAGAGAGAGAGAGGCCAGGCGAGAGAGAGGAGGAGTATGGGCCATCGGAGGCGGAGCAAAACAACACGAAAGCAGTAGGAAGATTTGATGAAAACACCCTATGCAATTAGTCGGAGTAAGTCTAGTCAAGAATAACATGAAGGATTCAAAGAGAGTAGAAGGTGTCTGTTATATGCAGATGAGATGCCATCAATTAGGAGAGAGACGAGACGAGACGCCAGGGAGAGAGAGGAGAGAAGGTAAAGTAGCGCAAGGAGGAGAGAGACGAAGAGAGTGCTAAGCCAGCAAGGGAGAAGAGAGAGAGAGAGAGAGCCAGGGAAAGAGAAGGAGAGAGAAGAGAGCCAGGAGAGAGAGAGAGGAGAGAGCGAGGGAGCCAGAGAGAGGAGCAGCCAGGGAAGAGAGAGAGAGAGCCAGGAGAGAGAGAGAGAGAGAGCCAGGAGAGACGGAGAGAGAGAGAGGCCAGGGAGAGAGAGAGAGGAGCAGGGGAGAGAGAGAGAGAGAGAGTCAGGGAGAGAGAGAGAGCCAGGGAGAGAGAGAGAGAGCCAGGAGAGAGAGAGAGAGAGGCCAGGGAATGAGAGAGAGCAGAGAGAGAGAGGAGAGAGAGGCCGGAGAGAGAGAGAGAGAGAGCCAGGGAGAGAGAGAGAAGAGAGCCAGGGAGGAGAGAGAGAGAGAGAGGAGAGAGAGCAGAGAGAGAGCGCAAGGGAGAGAGAGAGAGAGAGAGAAGAGAGAAGGAGAGAGAGCAGAGCCAGAGAGAGGAGGAGACGAGAGAGAGAGAGAGAGAGAGAGAGAGAGAGAGAGAGAGAGAGAGAGAGAGAGAGAGAGAGAGAGAGAGAGAGAGGAGAGAGAGAGAGAGAGAGAGGAGAGAGACAGAGAGACGAGAGAGCGAGAGACAGAGAGACAGAGAGACAGAGAGAGACAGACAGAGGACAGAGAGACAGAGAGACAGAGAGACAGAGGACAGAGACAGAGACAGAGACAGACAGAGACAGACAGAGACAGACAGAGACAGACAGAGACAGAGACAGAGACAGACAGAGACAGAGACAGAGACAGACAGAAGACAGACAGAGACAGACAGAGACAGACAGAGACAGACAGAGACAGACAGAGACAGACAGAGACAGAGACAGAGACAGAGAGAGAGACGCGCACACACAGGATACAGAAAATTAGTCTTAACACTTCAATAGAACCCAGTCACCCTTTGTTCTCAATATATCTCATAATAGGTCAATGTATCACAGGAAATAGAAAAAGTAAAATTTAGAAAGTAAAAGTAAAATATAGTAAGCTTTAGTCTGAAAGAAAAAAACTATATACATATAAAACAATTCATCTTTTCATACATAATCGTAAGACTCAGACAATTACAGGATGCAGAGGTAGAGACTGGGGTTTTAACAGCTAAGAAACACGAGTCTACAGAGCTAACTGTACAAAGAATCATGTGAAATGCACCAAAACTATGTAAAACAATACATTTGCATTGTAGATATTGTGCCAAACAAAATTAAAATATGAACTTCCATTCTTTAACTGAATTTGGTACTTACAGTGTTTACCACTTATGAGAAATATTCCTTAAAACATCCTATCCAGAGGTGCAATCTACAATTGAAAATATATCCACATGAGTAAAAAGTGTAAGGAAAGGAGGAGCCAGCAAAGTTACTTAATATATATTCATGGGGAAAGGAAAGAAAGAAAATCCATATTCACTGGGAAAGTAAAGGAAGGATATGTGTATTTATTATGAAAGAAAGGAGAGAAAATATCTACTCATTGGAAAAGGAACGAAAATAATTAGTTTGCATATATTATTTTTCGTCTAAAAAGTGGCTGGCAGAAATTTTACATGTACCAATAATTATTCATTGGGAGAGAAAAGGAAAAAAATTGCTATTCATTCAGAGGAAAGAAAAAATCCCTCACTAAAACTCGCTTATTTGTTCATAAACCGAAATGTTGAAAAGTAAATAGTCTAACTCAAATCTTAAAAACTATAAACTAAACAGATAAAACTCTGAACATTGTTGCATAACTCACATTTCCTTCTTGTATATCGGAAGCGAAGTAGAGAAAGCCCGCAGACATTGCTCGACTTTTGGCACTAAAAACTGAGATAGTAGCTTAGATTTGGCTGAATTTCTTGCCAAAACGCCGGAGAACTTTATTGCTAGAGCTGCCATGTTGAAAGTGCCAAGCGAGTGTCACGATGACTGTGAAAAATTGCGAATATAAGGAGGAGTCTGTCGCTTGTCCTTGAACCCAGAACTGAACAGCTGATTGCTTTGAAATTAGGTTCGTAGTCGGTTGTTTATTTTTTACAAAGAATCATACATAGTCTTTGATCAAATCAATGTTATTTTTTCTATTTCCATTAACCATAAGAGTAATTATAATCATGCAAACGGTGATTTAGTGTATATCACTCGGTATACAGATAAAAAACGATGCAGTCCAATTATCAACAATGGAAGTATTTTCCCGTTAGTTTAGATGAAAATTAATTTGTCATATATAGAGAAAGTAAATATTTTCAGCAAAAGAA
>NW_020869308.1:647892-650392 GCF_003789085.1 Penaeus vannamei | reverse complement strand
CAAATACAGGTACACACACACAAACACAGAGAGACCTTCATTATGTTTTCACACACACGCACACTCAAACACACGCAAATACTTTATAGATTTTTATTATTCCAATTTTCTTACTTTTTACGCGCATATATTGACACATTAACGTATGTGAGTGTATCCTGTGATGTAGATATTTTATATATATTCTTTAACTTTTATTTCCTTTATCATAATTATCATCATTTACTCAAGGACTTGCTCACTGCTGGTTCCCGGATTTGCCCTTCCCTCCGAGCACCTTGTCCTTCCTTCGGCTCTTCCTCTCCTCCACCTCTTCTGCTTCCTCTCCTGCATCTCCCGCCTCCTCCTTTCTTTCTCCTCTCCCTCCTTCCTCTCGCCCGAGCGCTTGTCTCTCGGGGCGCCCTTCTGGGCCTGCATCTCCTCCCTCCTCTCCCTCTGCCTCAGTCCCCGAGGACGACGAGCGCTGCTCCTTCAGCTGGCCATGCGGCTTCTGGAGTCCGCTGGGGCCCACGGCGGCCGTGGTCACCAGCTGCGGGTCCTCCGGCGAGCTCCACACGGAGGGAGATGCTCCAGGAATTGGCTCTAGATGAGGCCCGGGCCGGCCACCACGATCCCTTCGGCCAAGGGGACTTGTCCTCTAAGGCTCTCCTCCGCCAGTTTAGCGAAGCGGTTCAA
This sequence comes from Penaeus vannamei, assembly GCF_003789085.1. Taxonomy (NCBI): domain Eukaryota; kingdom Metazoa; phylum Arthropoda; class Malacostraca; order Decapoda; family Penaeidae; genus Penaeus; species Penaeus vannamei. The sequence continues at coordinate 649,717 of NW_020869308.1, read as the reverse complement.
GGACTGTCCGCCCGCCCGCGCCTGCTGGCCGAAGCTCTTGTCAAATTGCAGGTCGATCGAGGCCAGCGCCCCACGCCCAGGGTGTGGCGGTCGCCTTGGGTCGCCACGAAGTGTGGTAAAGGATCTCGAGAGCGGGAGGGCGACTCCCAGCAGAGAGTTCTTGTCCGAAATCCTTCCTGAGAGAAGGAATGTCTTCAGCTCGGCGCCCTGGCCGTCCTGCAGGCGAAGCAGCTCCTCGGCGACCTCGAAGCTCTCGCCCAGTTTCTTGAGGCCCTTGCTGGCTCGCTCGAGGCCGAGCGCCAGCTTCTCGCGGCTAAGCTTGGCCATTTGCTTTCTGAATCGCTTGCCTCAAATCTGTGACCAGCAGAGGCTCAGGCGCGACGGCGGCCGCGGAGAGGCGGGAAGCGCGTCCTGTCCGAGCGAGTGCCATCGCAAGAGTGCCAGGTGAGAAGGATGCGCGATGAACGTAATCTCTGCGCAACGAGTTTGACTCGTGCAGCCCTCAGGCCCGAGCGCGCATGCGTGGCAGCATTCGTATGTGGCGAGGTTTTGCATTTCCAAAAAATATATCAATCTTATTACTTTTTTTTTGTTGTATCATCTACTCATAAGGAAAACCGATTTCAGAAAAGGTGGAGAACAAAAACACCTAATTTTCTTATTACTTATTAAGAAAAACAGAATTGGAAAATTAGCAAAAAAAAAAAAACTAAAAAAAAAAAAAACATTTATCACCCTTGACACCTCACGGCGCCATCATGTTTTCGAAGCGAAAAATGAAAAAAATGCAAAATCCATTTTATGAACACATCGCTGTACCCAAAGTTTCAAAGGTTATTAAACAAGCAAATATCTTGACTTTTCTTGGAGAGAGAGAGAGAGAGAGGAGAGAGAAAGAGAAGAGAATAGAGAGAGAGAGAGAGAGAGAGAGAGAGAGAGAGAGAGAGAGAGAGAGAGAGAGAGAGAGAGAGAGAGAGAGAGAGAGAGAGAGAGAGAGAGAGAGAAGAAGAGGAAAAAATCCGCGCCCCATTCCGTTTTTACAGACCTGTTGAGAAACTTTCCACTGGGAACCTGATTGAAGAATCTCCCAGATTACAAAGTAAAAAAAAAAAAAGAAAAAAAGCGAAAATATGGTCAGAGAAGCAAAATAAAACAACTGACTACAGCAGAGAAAAAGAATTACGATACCGGAAGTAAAGAGAAGAGAGAGAAAGATCGCAAAAAAGAAAAGAAAAGAAAAAGCGATACGAAAAAATAATCTATTTCTCCTTCCATAATAATGAAGATTCCTAATTCTGAACAAGCTACTAAGGCCTAATTTCATCATCCAATTTCTAAAGTACAAAATATAAGTCATAAAGCGTAAATAAATAAAATACTTCAACGGATGGTTTTATAAGTGTAGCAGATAGTTTACGATCCTGAGGTATGCTTTGGTGATCACACTTCTGCTGAAAATGAACAAATGCATATATCTTTCTGTCTTTCCATCTCTCTCTCGCTTTTAAATACAGTTACATGCAAATTTCATATACAGCAGATGATATATATATATATATACATATAATATATATATATATATATATATATATATATATATATATATATATATATATATATATATATATATATATGTATGTATGTATGTATATATGAATGTATATATGATATATGCACACACACACACACCACACACACACACACACACACACACACACACAACACACACACACACACACACACACACACACACACACACACACACACACACACACATATATATATTATATATATATATATAATATATATAGTATATATATATATA
>NW_020869308.1:625392-632892 GCF_003789085.1 Penaeus vannamei | reverse complement strand
AATAAAGATGGATAATAATAATGATAATAACAGAAATAATAGCAGTAATAAAAAGGATAATGATAGTAATGATAATAATGATACTGATGATAATAATGTTAGTAATATTGATAATGATAATAACAGTGATAATATGATAATGATTATATAATAACATGATAATAATAATAATAATGATGAGGTTATTGATAAAGATTATAATGATAATAACAATAATAATAATAGTAGCAACAACAACAGTAAGAACAATAATAATGATGATAATAATAATTATAAAAGTATTAATAATGATAATGTAGTAATAATGATAACAACAATAATGATAATGATATCAATAACAGTAATAATAATAATGATATATAATAGATGATAATGGTAATGATGAAGATAAGAATAATAAAAAATAATCAATGATAATGATGAATAAAGTAATAATGATAATGATAATAACAATAATAATGATAATGATAATAACAATAATAATGATTATAATAACAATAATTATAATAATAACATTAATTATAATAATAACATGTCAACAGTGATATTGATATCAATAATCGATATTACATTGAATACCAAATTAATATAAAAAAATTCTCTTCCCTTTCGTAACAGAAAAAAAAATCTTACCTATAAAAAGAGTCGCAACTGAAAAATATATATAATATACATCTTGGATATAGAGAGAAAAATCTGCATACAAAATTATTTTTAAAAATTCAACCCCCTCATTCCTTTTACTCGTTCGCCCCCCCCCCTTAAAAGAAAAAAAATCCCTTTTCACTAATTTTTGCCTAACCTGAACAGCAACAGCATTCCTGTGGTTGCTCGACACACACACACGCAAATATCTCGCCACCCCGAACTGCTAACACTTCAATAGGAATAACTGCTCCAATTTTTCACACTTGTTTACATTCCGAAACACAATGCTCTCCTGGACAGTAAAGGCTCGACCGCTAGTTGCCACCGCCAGTTTGCGCGGGAAGACGGACGGCGACGAGACTCGTTTTTCATCGGCGACACTTTCGCATTAGGGGTAAATATTTATGGCTTTTTCGGGGAGTCGATGCGTGTTGCAGGGAGAGGCGAGACAGGGGAAAAGAGGGCGATAGAACAGAGAGAGAGAGAGAGAGAGAAGAGAAGCACAGAGAGAGAGAGAGAGGACNTCGTCCGATCCCCGCCTTATGAGATAATCCCAGGTGAGGATTCGCCCGCTGAGTGCCAGCGCTCTTCGCCCCAGCGCTCCATGATGCCGGATTAGTGGTTGTCCTCTTTCGTCATTTGTATTATCATATTTTCCTCAATTCCGTGGTTTCCCCATTCAAAGGGAGACGCCTCCTCTCTGTCTGATCTGCACTCGCTTCATGGCTGCCTCTTCTTTGGCGTCGAAGTAAACATGCTCCGTTCGTCAAGGGTCACGCCAAGGTCTATATAAGTACTTATATAGACCTTGGGTCACGCCTTCAGCGCGGCACTGACCACGCAGCGTCGCCTGCCACTGAGCCCATAAACCTTTCCTGGAGTTATCTTACGCTTAGATCCCATAGCTTCTGCAAGAACTCCCAAGAACTCAGACTCATCCTCCCTTCCCTACTGTTATCCTACAGATATCAAACAGGAGGCCTCGACTCTTTTATCAAAGGCACAGCTTGCGGACATTGTGGTATCTACTTTCAACATCTTCGGAACTGCGGTCTGGATATGACATCCGAGACGAGAGGCCCGGCCCCTGATGGCTCGGCAGGGTCCGCGCCTTCGAAAGGGACTCCCTTTTAAAAAAGATTTGCAAAGTGTCATAGTCATACATTCAAATTTATGCACTTCTTCCAGAATTATTTGTACCATTCAAGCCACTATTGCAGAACAGAATGCGCTTACAAATCCCGCACTGTTTGATTATGCTCTTGGCGAGATGGAACTGATATGTTAAGAGACATATACATAATATAGCATTTTCAATACAAATAAAATATATGATCTACCAAATTTGATTTCTGGCTTATCAGTTTAAACATAGTGTTCGATCAGTCAGTCAAAAAATACAAAACATCGTCCTGTAAACACATGGTCGAGGCACTGACAGACAGTGCACATTACTCTCGCGAAGGCGTAAGCAGGGCCAGCATCTGTTGCCCGAGTTCCTTGGCCCAAATCCCAGATCTGCTCCGAGTTCTATCCTGGCCGTTGCGCAATATGATCTTCACTTCGTCTGCTTCTCAGTCTTTCAACTCGAATCTAAACCTTATGATTCTGATAAGCCCACGAGACGATTTGCCGTCAAGTGTTGGAAGCTTTCATGGCCGTGGCTGCAGATTCCTCCTGAGGAAGGCACCGGGGCTGGCGCCCAAGGAGAGGCACGCTCTCTGCCGTTTGAGACTTTCCTGCTTTCCGATCCGGGATGACCTCGGTACAGGCGCTGTCAAAGGAGGGTCGTCTCCTTTTCCCTCGTATAAGACTATCCTTAATATTTGTATTTCGCCGACCAGCAGGACGGAGTGAGAGATGAATGGGCAGGATGTTCCCTGAAGGAGACCATGTCGAGGAAGAACAGCACAGACCCTCGACGATTCCTGGCCGATCTCTGCTCGCCTCTGGCCCTCGGCTCACCTCCGCGCTAATCCCGCGGTTTCGCCCGAATCTACGTGATAAAGAGGTAATCCAGGTGAGGATTCACTCGCCTTCTTGCCAACCGCTCTCGCTCCAGCACTCCATGATGGCGGATTAGCAGCTATCAGCAGGAAGTACAGCACTTTTCCCTATTGATATAAACAACATTACACAAAATGATTATTATTTTCAACTTTTTTCCTTTTGCATGAAGACCCTACCATCTATTCGATATATATGCGTTTCATAGTTAGTGTAGAGTAATAGCTCTCCCTGTTCCATTCTCCAACCTCGAAGGCATCACTCTGCATGCATCGTCTATCTGTAGGAACCAATCTCTACAGATGTGCGCGGAAGACATTCCGTGACAGTACTTTTCGTGTAAGAATATCTGTGCCTTTCCTGATCTTAGAGTGCGCAGAGTACGGCGCTTGAGAGATTTATGGCATTTTTTTTCTAGCAAATGGACTTACTGTTGCGAAGATTATTCTTTGAAAGGGGCATTTTCAAGATGGGCGCAACAGAGTGATAACTCAATTCAGTGAGATTACACAATAATACTTGGCATGTTCGCTTACTATACGCATTTCTACACACCCTAAAGAAGACCCAAACACACAATGCAGAGTGACGAACCTGTAGAATGAAAAAATGCAGTTTGACATTAAGATACACTAATCAAGATACACTAATTAATTAAAGAATTGCAAAACTCAGAGGCCACACAAACTGGAAACTAATAACCACTGCTGCTCAATCTGTCTATCGACACGATCGAACATTTTATGACGTAGCGAGAGCGGCGGCGTAACGTCCTTGAGAAAAGACTAATTAGCGCTTAGACAGATCTAACTGAGCGATCGGTCACACAAAGGAGCGGCGGATTTGCACGTGGGTGAAGCGAGGGTCAGCCTCGAGCGCCGCCTGACCTACCTGACCTGGCTTCGTCCCCTTTCAGCGGTGCTTCAGGGTAAGAAATAAGGGGTGGCGTACATAAAGAAATATAGAGATGGCCATAGTTTTCTCGAGATTAGAATCAGCTTCCACTTCAACTTCAACTATCCATGGCTCGATGCAGCAGTCTAGAGATCTTGGGGCTAAAAACGTGGGAATGAATTCTCGCTTATCATGTCAGAAAGGTCAGCCTAGGTCAACCTGGGCCAGCCGGTGCTCGAAGTTGACCCTCGTTTCGCCTTCGCGTGATCCCGCCGTTGCTTTGACGCGTCGCTCGCTCGCCGGGACCTCCGCGGCCCTGACCCTGCTGCCCGCGAGGAACCGACCGTTTGGTGGAATATATTTATGTATACACACACACATAATATATATATATATATATATATATATATATATATATATATATATATAGACATACATGCGTATAAACACGTAAACCGTATATATATGAATAAAAGAATTAGACAATATATATATATTATATATATATATATATATATATATATATATATACATATTTATGTATATATACTACATACTTACATACATATATATATATATATATATATATATATATATATATATATATATATATATATATACAAGTAAACACATTAGAGCTGGAGAAGGCACAAATTAATATGTATATATATTTATGTATATACATACATACATACATACACACACACACACACACACACACACACACACACACACACACATATATATATATATATATATATATATATATATATATATATAAAAACAAGTAAACACATTAGAGCTGAACAAGGCACAAATTAATAGATAATAAACAAAATATGCATATTACAAAAAGCGAAAAAAAGAAACAAAACAACGAAAAAATAAGGGAAATATATTCAAAAGTAAAACACACCATGAATGGGGAAACAAGCAGTTACGGTTACAAATTACACCGTAAATAGCTGTGTGGCTGTCTGATTGTTATTAAGCTCTGGTTTCATCTTGTGGATCAGCAGAGACTCTGAGATGAGGAGATCTAGTCTGTTAGGAGATGTAAAAAGAATTTTGAAGTCATTGTGTGTAGGGATGGTCTTCTGCGTGTGAGTGTCGGCGAATAGCAGAGAAGGACGGGCTGGTGAGAGGTAAGCCAGTTCTTATGGATTTCCCCATATGTTCATGAATTCTGTGCTTGAGCCAACGTGACGTTGATCCAATGTAGCTAGTGTTGCAGCTAGGACAAGTAAACATATAAATAATGCTTGAACATAATTCCGAGGAAAAAGACTCTTCTTTAGAAAAGTGTAGATATTGTACTTATTTGCGAAAACTCTATTGAATTTAACCTGGGGAAATGAGTATTTGAGCAACTCACGTAACTGATTTCGAACGGAATAACTGAGCCGTCCGAGATACGGTAATTTAATGTGTTTAGTTTGCTTAGGGACAGAGGTAAGCTTTAGAGGCTGGTAAAACTTATCATTTAAAAATAGTCAGGGTTTTCTGGAACATATTGCTCGGGTATCCATTTGTTTCAAAGTAATTTGACAAAAACTTCATTTCCATATGAAAAGGAGGACAAGTGGTGCAAATGTTATATGCTCTGTTGATTAAGGTATGTATGCTGTTATTTTTGTACTTCTGAGGTGTGTAGTTCAAATAATGCATTCCTAAACCTGTGAGTAGGTTTTCTGTAAACGGTAGTGTACAGGCGACCGTTTTCTTTAGTGATCAACGTGTCAAGAAAGGAAAGTTGGTTTTCTTTTTCAATTTCACAGGTAAACTTAATGTTATGATGTAGGTCATTAAGGTACGATAGAAACAACAGTACATGTGATGGATGTTTGAACAAGAGAAAAGTATCGTCTATGTATATTTTGTAAAACAAGGGTTTAAGTTCACTAGGGCAATTATACAACCAGTTCTTTTCATGATAACACAAAAAAGCATTAGCATAGCCATAGCAACTCCATCGATACATACAAACAGTATACAAACAGTTGTCAAAAGTAAATACAGAATCTTTTGTGACTATGTTTAAAAGAGAATTTAACTGTTTCTTTTCTAAACCAAACTGTGAAAGGGATTCGGCTATTATATTATTTGTGATGATATGTGTGGTTTCAGTAAGAAGCACATTTGTAAACAATGACTACGTCAAAACTAGCCATAGTAGTGGTGTTATCAACTCTTAGTTGACTGATTTCATTTACAAAGTTATTTGAGTTGGATACTGTTATTCATTAAATGTTAGAGGCTGAATGACTTGTACAAGGAATTTAGCCAGGTTGTAACTGAAAGTGCCGATAGATGAAATGATGGGTTTGAGAGGAATTCCAGATTTGTACACATTCGGGAGACCAAACCTAAAACCAGGACGAGAGCCAGATGCAAGGATAGACTGTTGTGTGGCTTCATCGAGGAAAGTTTTTAAAGGTCTTATGATTCTATTTAGTTTGTCCTTTAGTTTTAAGAGGTGAGTGGCTAGATCATCATTTAACACTGAATTTTGACGTCAGAAAGTATAGAGGAAATTTTGTCCAAGTAATCAGTTCTGTTTAGTGAGACTATGCCCCTTCTTTTGTCGGGTTTTGTTATTACTATGTGTCCGTCTGACTAAATTATGTTTATACACACACACATACGCGCGCGCGCACACACACACACACACACACACACACACACACACACACACACACACACTCACAGACACACACACACACACACACACACACACACACACACACACACACACACACACACACACACACACACACACACACAGACACACACACACACACACACACACACACACACACACACACACACACACACACACACACACACACACACACACACACACACACACACACACACACACACACAGACACACACACACACACACACACACACACACCACACACACACACACACACACACACACACACACACACACACACACACACACACACACACACACACACACACACACACACACACACACACACACACACACACACACACACACACACACACACACCACACACACACACACAGACACACACACACACACACACACACACACACACACTCACAGACACACACACACACACAACACACACACACACACACAACACACACTCACAGACACACACACAACACACACACACACACACACACACACACACACACACACACACACACACACACACACACACACACACTCACACACACACACACACTCACCACACACACACACACACACACACACACACACACACACACACACACACACACAGACACACACACACACACACACACACACACACACACACACACACACACACATGCACACACACATATGTATATAAATATGTAGATAAATAAATAAATATATATATACACATATGTATATATATATATATATATATATATATATATATATATATATATATATATATGTTTATATATACTTACACACACATCTATCTATCTATCTACTTATGTACGTGTCTATTTGTAGATTTATTTGTTCATCTACTTATCTACCTACCTATGTATTTATGTCTTTAATATCTATGTATCTCACAATATATCTATCTCATTGTAATTATGTATCTATCAATCTATGTGTCTATGTATGCATTAGTATATATACATACACACACACACACACATATATATCTTTGTATTATGTATATCCATTTAGGTATTAATATGTATATTTACCCGTGTATTAATAGCCACATCTTTTTATGTATTTATCTGTTCTCTATTATCTGTGCATCTACTTATATATCTACCTATGCACCTATCCATCTCTGCATCCACCCATAATCCACTCACCCACGAACGCACACATCCACTGCGCAGCCGAATCCGCGGCGGCGACGGGCGTTCGCAGCCGCCCAGCGCCCTGACCCGCCTCTGCTCCCCGCCGCCCCTCAGCTC
>NW_020869308.1:615392-620392 GCF_003789085.1 Penaeus vannamei | reverse complement strand
ATCAGCATAATGAAGGCCAGCAGGTGAGAGTGACAAGTGCGATTCTAGGTCATCAAGGGTCAAATTATGTCGCCCTCGCCCTCGCCCCCTCCCCCCCTGAAGGGAAAACGCCTTCCAGATGTTGCTCAAAGCCTGTTTCAAACAATGGCACTGCGAATCGGTTTCAACTATTGAAGTTTCTAGCGTAAACTTACAAATATACAGAGTCGAGTTCTTTAGTTAAACACAAGGATCAAAAGCAATTAAGATTTCTCCTTTCTTCCTAAAGTATATGCAGTGATGCCTTCGAGGTTGGAGAATGGAACAACAGAGAGTTTACTGTACACTAATTATGAAACGCATGTATATCGAATCTTCATGCAAAAGAAAAAAGATCAAAATAATAATGATTTTGAGAGTAATGTTGCTTATATCAATAGGGAAAAGTGCTGTACTTCCTGCTGATAGCTGCTAATCCGCCATCATGGAGTGCTGGAGCGAGAGCGGTTGGCAAGAAGGCGAGTGAATCCTCACCTGGATTACCTCTTTATCACGTAGATTCGGGCGAAACCGCGGGATTAGCGCGGAGGTGAGCCGAGGGCCAGAGGCGAGCAGAGATCGGCCAGGAATCGTCGAGGGTCTGTGCTGTTCTTCCTCGACATGGTCTCCTTCAGGGAACATCCTGCCCATTCATCTCTACCGCCGTCCTGCTGGTCGGAAAACGAAATCGGAAAGCAGGAAAGACTCAAACGGCAGAGAGCGTGCCTCTCCTTGGGCGCCAGCCCCGGTGCCTTCCTCAGGAGGAATCTGCAGCCACGGCCATGAAAGCTTCCAACACTTGACGGCAAATCGTCTCGTGGGCTTATCAGAATCATAAGGTTTAGATTCGAATTGAAAGACTGAGAAGCAGACGAAGTGAAGATCATATTGCGCAACGGCCAGGATAGAACTCGGAGCAGATCTGGGATTTGGGCCAAGGAACTCGGGCAACAGATGCTGGCTTACGCCTTCGCGAGAGTAATGTGCACTGTCTGTCAGTGCCTCGACCATGTGTTTACAGGACGATGTTTTGTATTTTTTGACTGACTGATCGAACACTATGTTTAAACTGATAAGCCAGAAATCAAATTTGGTAGATCATATATTTTATTTGTATTGAAAATGCCATATTATGTATATGTCTTAATTATATATCAGTTCCATCTCGCCAAGAGCATAATCAAACAGTGCGGGATTTGTAAGCGCATTCTGTTCTGCAATAGTGGCTTGAATGGTACAAATAATTCTGGAAGAAGTGCATAAATTTGAATGTATGACTATGACACTTTGCAAATCTTTTTTAAAAGGGAGTCCCTTTCGAAGGCGCGGACCCTGCCGAGCCATCAGGGGCCGGGCCTCTCGTCTCGGATGTCATATCCAGACCGCAGTTCCGAAGATGTTGAAAGTAGATATCACAATGTCCGCAAGCTGTGCCTTTGATAAAAGAGTCGAGGCCTCCTGTTTGATATCTGTAGGATAACAGTAGGGAAGGGAGGATGAGTCTGAGTTCTTGGGAGTTCTTGCAGAAGCTATGGGATCTAAGCGTAAGATAACTCCAGGAAAGGTTTATGGGCTCAGTGGCAGGCGACGCTGCGTGGTCAGTGCCGCGCTGAAGGCGTGACCCAAGGTCTATATAAGTACTTATATAGACCTTGGCGTGACCCTTGACGAACGGAGCATGTTTACTTCGACGCCAAAGAAGAGGCAGCCATGAAGCGAGTGCAGATCAGACAGAGAGGAGGGCGTCTCCTTGTGAATGGGGAAACCACGGAATTGAGGAAAATATGATAATACAAATGACGAAAGAGGACAACCACTAATCCGGCATCATGGAGCGCTGGGGCGAGAGCGGCTGGCACTCAGCGGGCGAATCCTCACCTGGGATTATCTCATTAAGGCGGGGATTCGGACGAGGGCGCCAGGGATTGGCACGGGAGTGAGCTGAGGGGCGGCGGGGAGCAGAGGCGGGTCAGGGCGCTGGGCGGCTGCGAACGCCCGTCGCCGCCGCGGATTCGGCTGCGGAGTGGATGTGTGCGTTCGTGGGTGAGTGGATTATGGGTGGATGCAGAGATGGATAGGTGCATAGGTAGACAGAAAAATACATAGGAATATAAATGATGCATAGGTAGATAATAATATTTACATAGATATACTGATACATATATAATATATATATATATAATATATATATATATATGTATGTATATTATATATATATATATAATATAATATATATATATATATATATATATATAATATTATATATATATATATTATATAGAGGAGAGAGAGAGAGAGAGAGAGAGAGAGAGAGAGATTGATACATAGATAGAGATATTGATAGATGCATACATAGATAGACACATACACAGATAGATTTAGAGATAGATATTTTGATACAAAAATACATAGCCAGATTCATAGATAAATATGTTGATACATGAATAGATGGGTAGACAGATACTTAGAGAAATACTTATCGAGATACAGAGATAAAGAGATACATGGATAAATACATATATACATACATAGATGAATACATAGAGATATATAGATAAATACATAGAGATATGCATAGAGATATATAGATGAATACATAGAGATATACATAGATAAAAATACATAAATAGATAAAGATATACATAGATAGATAGATACATAGATAAACAGATAAAAATACACATAGATATATAGATACATTGATACATAAATAAATAGATTCATATATAAATAGATACATAGAATAATAGATTCATATATAAATAGATACATAGAATAATAGATACATAGAATTATAAATACATAGAATAATAAGTACATAGATATATAGATACATATATAGATACATAGATATATAGATACGTAGATAAATAGATACATAGATAAATAGATACACAGATATATATATATATACATTGATGCATAGATTATAGACAAATAGATACATGGATAGATAGATACATAGATAAATAGCTAGATAAATAGATACATAGATAAATACATAGACAATAGATACATGGATAGATAGATACATAGATAAATAGCGATACTAATACATAGATAAATAGATACATAGATAAATAGAGGTGAATATAACATTGATGCATAGATTCATAGATAAATAGCTAGATAAATAGATACATAGATAAATAGATACATAGATAAATAGATACATAGATAAATAGATACATAGTTAAATAGATACATAGATAATTAATAGATAAATGGATACATAGATAAATAGATAATAGATAAATAGATACATAGATAAATAGATACAATAGATAAATAGATACATAGATAAATAGATACATAGATATATAGATACATAGATATATAGATACGTAGATATATAGATACGTAGATAAATAGATACATAGATAATAGATAAATAGATAATAGATAAATAGATAAAATAGATACATAGATAGATAAGATAGATACACAGATGAATATAGATGCATAGATTCATATATAGATAATAGATAAATAGATACATAGATACATAGTAATAATAGATACATAGATAAATATATACATAGATACATAGATAAATACATAGATAAATAGATACATAGATAAATAGATACATAGATAAATAGATACATAGATAATAGATACATAGATAGATTAAAAATAGATACATAGATACATAGATATAGATACATATAGACATAGATACAAAGATAAATAGATACATAGATAAATAGATACATAGATAAATAGATACAATAGATTACAATAAACATAAATAAATAGCATAGATAAAGAGATACATAGATAGAATAGATCATAGATAAATAGCTAGATAAATAGATAATAGATAATAGCTAGATAAACAGATACATAGATAATAGATACATAGATACTAGACAAACAGATACATAGATAAATAGATACATAGATAAATAGATACACAGATAAATAGATATATAGATAAATAGATACATAGATAAATAGCTAGATAGATACACAGATGAATATATATATTGATGCATAGATTCATAGATAAATAGATACATAGTTAACGAGATAAATAGGTAAATAGATACATAAATATATAGATGAATAGATACATAGATATATAGATACATAGATATATAGATACATAGATATATAGATACATAGATATATAGATACATAGATATACATAGATACATAGATACATATAGATACATAGATACATAGATATAGATATATAGATACATAGATATATAGATACATAGATATATAGATACATAGATATATAGATACATAGATATATAGATACATAGATATAGATATAGATACATAGATATATAGATACATAGATATATAGATACATAGATATATAGATATATAGATATATAGATACATAGATATATAGATACATAGATATAAGATACATAGATATATAGATACATAGATTATAGATACATAGATATATAGATACATAGATAGATACATAGATATATAGATACATAGATATATAGATACATAGATATATAGATACATAGATATATAGATACATAGATTATTGATATATAGATATATAGATCATAGATATATAGATACATAGATATATAGATACATAGATAGATATATAGATACATAGATATATAGATACATAGATATATAGATACATAGATATATAGATACATAGATATATAGATACATAGATATATAGATACATAGATATATAGATACATAGATATATATAGATACATAGATATATAGATACATAGATATATAGATACATAGATATATAGATACATAGATATATAGATACATATAGATACATAGATATATAGATACATAGATATATAGATACATAGATACATAGATATAGATACATAGATATATAGATACATAGATAGATACATAGATATATAGATACATAGATATATATAGATACATAGATATATAGATACATAGGATAGATACATAGATATATAGATACATAGATATATAGATACATAGATATATAGATACATAGATATATA
>NW_020869308.1:592892-597892 GCF_003789085.1 Penaeus vannamei | reverse complement strand
ATGATGGTAACGGAATGAAGATGAGGACGATGATAACGAAAATAATTACAATTTTGATAACAATAATAGTAACAAAAATAATCTTGATGATAATGATAATAATCATGATTATGATAGCTATAATTGTAATATTAATTATGATAATTATAATAATCATAATTGTATTAATAGTACTACTGCTCCTAATAATATTGATAGTGAGGATAGAAATAATGATAGTAATAAAGGAAGAATGTTAATGATATTCATGATGTCACAATAATATTTTTTTGTAATGATGGTAATGACTATAATAATAATAATGGTGGTAATGCAAATAATGATAATGATGCTAGCAATCATGGTGATAGCGATGATAATTATTATTCTTACAATATGACATCAATTTTATCATTGTCATGATTATCATCATTTTCATTATAATAATTCATATTTCATAATGATTATTGTCATTATTGCAATCATCATTATTATTACAATAATCATTATCATCATTATTATCATTATTACTATCATTATTATCATCATTATTACTATCATTATTATTATCATTATTACTATCATTATTATTATTATTATTACTATCGTTATTATTATCATTATCATTATTATTATCATTATCATTATTATTATCATTATCATTATTATTATCATTATCATTATTATTATTATTATTATTATTATTATTATTATTATTATTATTATTATTATTATTATTATTATTATTATTATTATTATTATTATTATTATTATTATTATTATTATTATTATTATTGCTATTGTTATTGTTATCATTATTATTGTTATTATTACCATAATTGTTATTATTTTTATTATTGTAATTATTATTATTATTATAATTATTATTATCATCATCACTTCATCATTATTATCGTTATTGTAATTATTATTATTATATATTATTATTATCATCATCACTTCATCATTATTATCGTTATTGTAATAATAATCATTATAATAAGGATGATACTAATGGTAATGATAATGATGATGATGATAATAATAGTAATCTTTATTATCATCAGTATTATTATTATTTTTTATTATTATTAAATTTTTTTATTATTTTTTGTTATTATTTTATTTATTTATTTATTTATTTTATTGTTTTATTATTATTATTATTATTATTATTATTATTATTATTATTATTATTATTATTATTATTATTATTATTATTATTATTATTATTATTATTATTATTATTTATTATTATTATTATTGTTATTTTATTATTTATTATTATTATTATTATTATTATTATTATTATTATTATTATTACTATTATCATTGCTATTATTGTTATTATTGTCATTATTGTTATTATTATTATTATCATCATCATCATCATCAGTATCGTTATTATTATTATAATTATCATTATTTTTTATTTTTTTTTTATTATTATTATTATTATTATTATTATTATTATTATTATTATTATTTATTATTATTATTATTATTATTGTTATTATCATCAGTATTATTATCATTACTATTTTTTCTATTATCAAATATAATGATCCCTATCATCATTATTAGATATCTTTATTATTATTATCACTATCATGATTATCGTCATCGTTATCACTTTTATGGTTATCATCATTATCATTATTATTCTAATATCATTATTATTATTATTGTCACTATCATTACTATTAGCATTGTTATTATCATTATCATTATTGTTATTATTATCATTATTATTATTATTATTATTATTATTATTGTTATTATTATTATTATTATTAACATTGTTATTATTTACATTGTTATTATTATTATTATTATTATTATTATTATTATTATTATTATTATTATTATTATTATTATTATTATTATTATTATTATTATTATTATTATTATTGTCATTACTATTATTATTGATATTGTTATTATTATTATTATCATTATTATTATCATTATTATCATTATTATTATTATTATTGATATTGCCATTATTATCAATATTGTCATGATTATTATTTTTATTATTATCATTATCATCATTATTATTATTACTATTATTATAATCATCATCATTATCATCATCATCATCATTAACATTGTCATCATCTTTGTTATTGTTATTATCTCACTCTCATAATCACCCTCATTATCATCATCACCGGCCTCATTGTCATCGAACGTAGAAAAATTATGAGTGAGAATGAATATGCCTTTCACTGTGAAGAGTCATTCTCATTATTGATTATCATTGATGCCGCTATCACTATTACTACGTATATCATCATTATGTTTACCGTTATCATCGGCGTTTTGTATTTTCCTCGTCATAATTATCGTCATTGTTGTAAAAACATGTTTTGTGTTCGCAACTTAGAATAATGGTAGCAGCAGTGAGCATAATGGCAGCATGCTAACTTTGGCGCAAAGAAAAAAGATTGAGAAAAGCTGTATGGTACAATAGTATTCATTAATAACAGTTCTTTCATGATCCTCAAGGAATACAGCAAGACAATTGTACCTAAAAGAGATACTGTATTCTTCCCGAACAAATTATGAGAAGAGTTTATTGAAGTAAAGTCTTCGCGTCTGCTTCTACGGATCATATCGGGTTGAGCTTCTGCCGCTGGGTTCCGGGCGCCTCTCTGCTGCCCTTCCGCCTGTTCTCAAGTTCAGGTCTTCATGTTCTTTTACTGTGTACTCACTCTTGCTCTATCTAAATTTTGGGTTTTATGAAATTTCCGATCAGTGTGTATCTTCCGATATTAGAGTTGATCGATACTGAGTTCCTATTTCGAAAACGCTTAGATCAGATTGATTACGTTTGTCATCTTAGTCTCTTAAGGGTATGATCAGCGGATTATAATGTATTTTCTTCTCAAAAATTTCTGTTACTATATTCGAAAAATATATATTATCCAGACTATTAGTGATCAAGACCCCATGAAAAAACTTGGATTATGAGCATTAGGAACTGAACAAGTTGTTCTGGACATCCTTGTCCTAAATTCATCATTCCAAACATCTTTTCATGCGACTCTCCTAGAAATATGCTCTTCCTTGCAATCTTGCTGAACACTCCGTGCCTACCTCTGTCTGTTAGTACTTCGTCAGCCTAGAAAGGCGGCGAGTGGACCGTTCCGGAACGCTCGCCGCGGAGGCCGTTTCAAGTGGCTGCCCATATTTTGTTAAGGAAATGATAATGATAATAAGAAAAAATAAAATCGATAAATGATAAGCAGTAAATAAATGAATTGCGTATGTTAAATTACCGGAGAAAGAGAGGCGTAATCATTCCTGACTGGCATGCATTCAGTTGGGCGAGGCCTCTGTGACTGGGCCGGTCAGGGGAAGACGTGGAGCCAGAGTGGCTCGCGACGGAAGGTCTGAAGAGCACCAGATAAGGACGACAGTCTTGATCACAGATGCCTGATGGCCTGACAACAATTCCAAACTCCAAGTGATAAACACTGAGCCACAGCATGTTTTCGCGGTCCACTCCTGAAGCACAGCAAGTACAGTCATGAAGCTAACGACCGCATGCTGGAAGAAATTGTGTAACACAAATCAGTTCTTATAACGCAACTGTCTTCTACTAGAATCCTCACGATTGTAGGAAGTTTTAACGTTTTAGGACTGTCAACTTCAAAAATATAATGTTCTTATCCTCTTGCGTTATTTTGGTATATTAGTTTATTTTTGCGGTATTATTCCTTTTTGGACGATTTTGCGTTCCAAAGTGTGGGTCCTTAATGTCTTTAAGCATACGACCGTAAGTCACCTGAACTGATCCCTGCGTCCCCCTCAAAGGCCTTCCTTCCCATTATTATTATCTTCGTCACCATTATTATCTTTCCCATTATCACAAGCAGCAGCACAACCGCCATCGCCATTATTGTTACTATTATTACCATGTTCTTCAACATCATTACCGATGCCATTGTCATTAGCATTGGTAATATCAGCGCCATTATTACCAGTGGTGGCAGCAGCGGAAGTGGTGTCAGTAAGGGCTGGTTTTTAGCTTACCATTAGTAATGCATTTTATTACACATATATATACCATTAGTAGTGCACTTGATGACTTGTCTATCGGTCTGTATACCATTTTTGATGTTAATGTCAGCGTCGCACTGTTATTCCTAGAGTTTGTTTATTTATTTTTTGTTATTTATTTATTTATTTATTGCCATAGGAAGCAAAATACAGAGAATGTAACTTGTAAGCTCGCAGCAGTACATGTAACTCAAACTCAAACATGTAACATAACTCAAACGAGGACTTTAGCTCACCAATTGCAAGAGAGGATAACGCTCCTCCGCGCAAACCGACGAACACGGCAGACCGCAAAGGCCAATTTAGCTTCACAGCTCGAACGACACGCTGACAGTTTGGCTTTTAACACGACCTTCTGTTCCGTCTCTCCTGGATGTCGGGAACCCACGATCATGTAAACAACCCCCCACCCCCACCCACCCCCACCCCCGCCCCCGAGATCCTGCTACTACATGCCTTCGGCCGGGATGGGGGGGGGGGGGGCAAGGAAGGGGGAACAGAAGAAAGGAAAGGTAGAATCGCAGGAGAGCGAAACAAAGATGAATGATTAATCCTCGAAATGTCCAGTCTATGACGTAGGGGAAGCTAAAAACGCCTTAATTTTGTGGATGTTTAAGGGTTAGGTTTATAGTGAATGGCTTGCAAACTTGTTTCGTTTTTCATCTATTTACATAATTACTTTTCAATCAGCCTGACTGTAAGTGTACACCGGATTTCCTAAATCATCTACTTATCTGGTTCTCTGCCTAGTTCTTCATTTGCCCCTCTTATTGCTCTCTTATCCGTCGCGTGCGCGCGCATGTGTGTGTGTATATAGTATGTCTTTACGTATGTCGCATGGCGACAGCATATCTAGATCCTTACATAAAAGTGCTTCACAAAGCCCGCCACGTGCCTGAGACCTTAAAGGCTTCAAACACTGGAACATGGCTACGCGCAGGAAAGTCGTGGCG
>NW_020869308.1:582892-587892 GCF_003789085.1 Penaeus vannamei | reverse complement strand
AAGTAGACGGCGGTTGTTATTATGTAAGAGTCACCCGAATGTGATGTTTGGAGATCAGGTGTGGTCTTCTAGCCTTGCCTTTGTCAGCAATTCTTGTTGTGGTGGTTGCTCAAATTCTGCTCAGAAGCGTAATAATTTTCCACAAGTCGCCTCGAACTTGTTGTTGATGCCATCTGTAGCCTCGAGCACTCCCTGCTGTCTGAGCTTAATCATCTAATACAATTCAACACCATAATTTGATCAACACTTAAACTTTATACACTCTTGTAGATATTATATTATATGACTAATATACTTTTAGATACTGCTATGATGGCTGCCTGTGCACTTAATTATTATGAATTGTCATTTTTCGAAAACTGAATGAATTTTTCGGCGGTATATAGTTATGACAGTTTTGTAAATATACATGACCTGGGCGCTTACATGACATAAGTGCCCATCTTACCTACACAGTCGCACACTGGACAGTATATATGTCATACAACCGACTAGCCGCTGGGTTCGCCGCACACGCAGCGTGGAGACGGTCCATCTATGAACGCTATATAAAGTGGTGGTGGGGTTCCCGGAAGGCCCTTGCTAAAACATCTCTGTGTCATCCCAGCCAGCAAAGTTTGCTACTATTTGGGCTAATGTTTTGGTTACGCGAGCTCCTTCTCTCTCCTCTCTGTGGAAGGATACGGTCTTGGAGCGGGGGCGCGTTGCTGCGTTGCTGTGTGTGTGTGTGCTATTGAGTGTTTTGATTTTTATCCCTTCCTCATTTCTCGTGGATAAATTAATTTCTTTCTTTCTGCTCTCCCTCTCTCCTCAAGGCCTCCCGCGTGCAACGTCCGTGATGTGTGGATAGCGTTGTGAGTGTTTTGACACCTGAGATCTGCATATATAAAACACTGTGCAATCAATATACTATCGCCAGCGTCTTAATCGGTGTGTGGGGTGGAAAATAACCCTTTTCGTCCGCCCTGTGTTTTTTGTTACTACATCACTCTGTTGTGTTGTAGTGTTAGGCGATAGTGCGATCGTTTCGTGTCCGTGCAGCCTTGTATACACCGTTTTAGGGTACTTTAGTATATTGTACTATATGTCTGTTACTTTATGCAGCCTCTCCGGTATATTCCATATCATAACTAGTGTCTTGTAATATTTACTTACATTTTCCTCTGAAGGTTGTGTGCAATAAACGGATATAGATAGACATTGGCTCATTTGAGTTGTTTACTTTTCTTCGTGACGCCCAGAGATCCATGTGTGAGAGAAGAGAAGAGAAGAAGAGAGAGAGAGAGAGAGAGAGAGAGAAAGAGAGAGAGAGAGAGAGACGAGAGAGACGACTCTATAGAGAGAGTAGAGAGAGAGATAGTAATATAGTGAAAGGAATATATAATATATATATATTATATATAGAGAGATTAGAAGACTGATAGTATGAGATATATAGAGAGCTATGTTTAGCTGCGTATGTAGTGAGCCAAAGATGCAATTGTTTATGCTATGTATCTGTATTGGAACTTCGTATTATTGATCAATTTTACTATATATATTACGGTGTGCTGTAGTAGTCATGTGGAGGCCGCATGAGTTAAGAGTGTATCGCTAGCTGTTTGTTTCTCGATTCCATATCTTATCTTGTGAGAGACGATGCCGTCGAGAGTCTGTGGCCGGCTTAGTCTAGGTTATATCGCCAGTGCCGTGTGGTGAGTGCTTGTCGCGCGCGCTTAGCGAGTTTGGTATGCCATTATACTATAATATATATATATAATAATTATATAGTATATATATATATTATATATATAAGTTAGACTATCCCGCGATCAGTATTATTCTATCTAACAATGCTGCAGCTATAACAACATTGGTATATATATATATAATATAAGTGTGATATATCATATGACCATTCGTAATATATATTATTTAATTATACATTACACGTACCATACTATTATTACAAGGTATGAAGCCTGATATATTATGATAACGTAAATATGCGTCTCAAGCATGTCTGATTTACGGAGTGCTAGCTATTCCTTCTACTGACGTCGCTAGCAGGCGCTAGCCCCATCTGCTACACTTATGTACCACACTTCGGTGGCGGTATGTCTCATCCAACTTCGTATGTTTCTTTGTAGTCTTAGTCTACTATTTCCAGATAGCACTATGTCTCTCTAATCTCTCTCTCTCTCCCTTCTCTCTCTTCTCTCTCTTCTCTCTTTACCCTCTCTCTCTCTCTCTCTCTCTCTCTCTCTCTCCCTTATTCATTCATCTATCTTACCTAGTAGATGATAGATAGACTAGACTAGATTACTATATCTACCATAATACCTTATCTTCCTCTATCATCATCTCTCTATCTCTCCTCTATCTCTATATCTCTCTCCTCTCTCACTCTCTACTTACTCTACTTCATTCTTCCTCATCTCTCTCCCTCCATCTCACTCCTTACTCCATCTCCTGAGAGACCGGGAGCGGCTGTGAAGTGCGAGTATAGTGTTATGGTACTAAGCAGTGAAATAGAGGCCGAGTAGGACTGACCGACCTGGACGTGGACATTGTTTAAATGTGGATGTGTCTGAGGATGAACGAGTGCACACGCGCAGGAGATGGGGGAGTGCGTGGTTTCTGAGGGCAAGGGTGGGAGGTGGAGATAGGCGAGAGTGTGGGCTGAGGGTGAAGGCGGATGGAGAAGGGAAGAGAGGTGGAGGAGAGCGTCGAGTGAGGAGGTTGGGAGGAGAGAGGAGAGTGAGAAGAGATGAGAGAGAGATACACATACATACGTGTTATATATATAATATATATATATATATTATTATAATTATAATATATAATTATTTATATAATATATATATAGATAGTATGTGTAGATGAGAGGAGGTCTCGTGGTAGATAGCAGTAAAATATATAAATAGACATGACGTACGATCTAGATTACTCAGCATCGCACTTGAGGACTGTGGCCTATTCCGCCCTCCGCTACCGAGCCGCAGTACCATGCCTACCTTTCCATCTAGCCGTCTAATCGCTACGTATATTCACTCACTATTTAGCATAATATGTGTTATTCCCTTCGCCGTCGTTGTTCTATGTTATATCTAGTCTCGTATTTCTCTCATCCTATGTTTTCGTTTTTTTTATTTTTATCTTTCATTACTTTATTCATTAATCAGCCTCTATACTGCCCCATCTCAACTTTCTCATTTGTTGATTTGGATTCTGTTCTATATCATACAAATATTGATTTTATCATAGACTCTCGGGTTTATATGTATTATACATTCGTAATATAATAAGACTCATGAAATCGTCGGTACATTTATTATATTATAGATCTCAATAAAAATTTATGCGTCTTATGTTTTGTAAAGCCTATTGATTAATTATTAATTTTACGTCGATATTATTTGTATATTATAATTATATAGGTGTGTGTGTGGGTCTGGTCATATGTATAGATGAACTCGTATGAGGTCAGTGATGCTGATGAGTCTGTCGGAGATGAATGGATGTCCGATAGTAAGTTCATAACTGCCGCAGCTGTGGAATTAGTGTGTGTGTATTGTAGATGTAGTGTATATCGTCAATTAAGACTAAAAACGAAACAGAACCAGCAAAGTAGCATGAAATCCTTCATCATTCCACGCGCTGCAGTCTCCCAAGTCCGCCACTTCCCTGGCTCGCTCGGGCATACGGGATAATGATAACAACAACAGTATAATAATGATGATATGATGACGATAGTATTGATAACCAATAATACATCAAACTACAATATAATAATAATGATATTAATAATAATAATAGATTAACCTTATGCAATACGTTATAATCCACATATTAACAATATTAATAATATTGAAATAATGATAAATTAGTGATCAACTCACCTTGAATTACGTGCTAAAAGTTGAGGACAACATGCTCTCTGTAGTGACTGCATTAATGATGTTATATTGATTATGATAACAATAACGATAACGATTGTCATGATAATAATGATGGATAAATAATAATAGCTAATAGGTATCGATAACTGGATGGGTATCTCAGTAGATGAAGTTCTAGTCCATAATTAGAACCTCATAAGTCAGGTCCAACATGATAGCTAGAGAGCTTAAGTAATATTAATAATAATAAGTGCTCAATAACAGTGATAATATAAATAATAGTGCTCCCAAGAGATTGACATCCGGAGAGAACATCTCTAATAATTTACTATTTAGTTACATTGTGTCATCTAGTATCCCGATCAAGGACTGACGAGTTAGATTGCGAATGTGAATGCGACAGCGAACGTCATCTGCTCTTGTAGCCGCTGGTATGGTCGCCAATTAGTGCCCCGCAGCCGCAGAGCGCAGCCATACGCGTTGTAACAGCCTATAGTGGTCGTTAAGGATGGCTCCGCTCCAAGGTCCATCCTCGTCTTAGGGATCACGCGGATTTTCACCGCAAAAGAAAAAATTGCAATGACACTGTGAGCAGGCCGGCCTGTCCTGCCCTCGCTTAGCGCGGCGTGCGTCGGTGTTACCCGAGATCTTGATTCCCATAAAAAGGTCTCTCTTACGTCTTACACATCGGCCGATCATCAGCGTATTCTATCAAAGGTACACAAACACAAACTGCTCTCCACCAGCTAAGAGCTCTACTCACAACGATCCATAACAACCACAACAACGACACCGACCAACACAACTACCGACTATCCCACACGTGATCACACTCTGAGGCCACGACACTAGCAGGAGGCGCTCATGATGATTTAGCCAGTATGCGCAGTAATATAATAAACAGTCATCCTGATCCTCACCCTAAATTGAGGACCGTATATTGTGGCGGTCTAATTGAGTATATCGCAGAACATGTACCCCCCCCCCTCGCCCCCGCCTGTCTGCCTCCCCTCGGTCTTTGAATGCTTTCCCTTTTAAACGCGTTTCCCGACCGCATCAGTACACACACAGTTGCCCATTAGCGCGCAGGAGGGGAAGAGGTTGTCCCGCAGCTAACAG
>NW_020869308.1:563887-571536 GCF_003789085.1 Penaeus vannamei | reverse complement strand
GAAGAGAGAAGAGAGAGAGAGGAGAGAGAGAGAGAGAGAAGAGAGAGAGAGAGAAGAAGAGAGAAGAGAGAGAGAGAAGAGAGAAGGAGAAAGAGAGAGAAAGAGAGAAAGAGAAAAGAGAGAAAGAGAGAAAGAGAAAAGAGAGAAAAGAGAAAAGAGAAAAGAGAAAGAGAAAAGAGAGAAAGAGAAAAGAGAGAAAGAGAAAGAGAAAGAGAGAGAAAGAGAAAGAGAAAGAGAGAAGAGAGAAAGAGAAGAAGAGAGAAAGAGAGAGGAGAGAGAAAGAGAAAGAGAGAAAGAGAAAGAGAGAGAGAAAAAGAGGGAGAATGAGAGGAAAACAGGGAAAGAAATAAAACAGGGAGAAAAAGAAAAAGGAGACACAAAAGGGGTGAGAAACAAAGAGAGCAAGAGAGGGAGAAAAAAAGGCAGACAAATCAACAAGCAGAATAAAATCCACAGTTATGAAGCTAAACATAGCAATAAGATTCTGTATATCACCTAAATGTACCACAACCTCACACGCATGTCTCTGTGAAGCTCTGTCAGACCTTTCATGATTATGCAGTTTAACCCTTTCAGATCACCTTTTGAGAACACTGAAAGATTTGCACCTCACTGGAACAACCTATGTATTATTTGCAAATCAACAACGTAATAAAGTGTGAATGGATAAGCAGACTAAAAAAATATATTGTATAAAATCTATGCAAATTCCTAGTTGCCTTAGACACTTTTTCATTCAGCTAAAATAACTTAAGTAAACATACATTATACAAAATGGTTAACATCTTTATCTATTCTAATGCATCAGCTGCCTGTAAATTGACAAGAGATATATGTAACTTAACACAAACATACAATAGAAAATAATGTCAAAGTAACTACAGTAAATGAGGAAACAAACATGTGCAATTTATCAAAACTGAGCAATAAAAATATTTGTGCTTCATGCATGTATATGATACATACTTGCATGTATAACTGACATATGTACACATCATAAATACATGTGTATATATATATAATATATATATATATATATATATATATATATATATATATATATATATATATATATATATATAACATATAATATATATTTAATATAAATATAAATATATATATATATATATATATATATATAATATATATATATATATATATTTTATATATATATATATATATTATATATATATATATATATATTATATATATATATATATATATATATATATATATATATATATTATATATATATATTTGATAATATATATATTTGATATATATATAATATATATATATATGTAATATATACATAATATGTATATATAATATACATATATATAATATTATATATAATATATAATATATATTCAATATATATAATAATATATATATATATAATATATATAATATATATGAAAAAAAAGTATTCAATAAGCTTGACAAAAAAAAAGTGCAGAAGAAATGCTTCCCTTCAAAACTGGTGTTGGTGAGATCACCATGAACGCACAAACAGCAAACAATAAGAAAATCCTCGCAGCATGTCTTCCTCATTTACTGGACAGATATGTCACAAAAATAAACAAATATATATATAACTACATATATAAACATACATGAATGGATATTCAAATAAACAAATAAATAAATACATAAATACATAAAAAGAGTAAACAAATTAATAAAGAAACTTCAAGAAGCAAATTGAATAAATGAACAAATTAACAAACTGTCATAAAGGAACAAAAAAAAAGTAATGAAATAGACTGCTAAACAAATATCAAACAACAATCTATAAGCAAGGTGTAATTATAACAATGAATAAAGAGTGACAGACCCAACAAAATACTGTGTAATAACAGAAAATAATACTAATGTTTAAGGAACATGCAAAATTCATTACATGACTAAAATCTAAGCAAATGGTATATTGCAGGTAACTTGCACTTTGCACTGAATTGCAGTGCTGATACAAAAATATTATTTCTTCTGTTTCAAATTTCAATCTGAGTATATTCCACGCAGATGAAGACCTAAATCAGCATTAAAAAAGGCGCGTGTTTTGATAAAGGTCAGTTGTATCACATTCCCACATCCTTTCCATAGCTGTCAGTACAAAAGCATAAGGCTAAGAAAGTGGTTACCAACATCCACCATTACAAACAAGTAAAGGCATTGGCTCACTACTGCTGTATCATCTTTGCTCTAATAAGGAAAATTCCATGCACTAATTCCTAGTAAAGGTTATCTTATCACTGGAGAAGAATGGAATGCATAGCAAGGCAGCCTGAAATTGCATGAGCTAAGCTGTATACACACAGATATATATGTGAAAACTATGCATGGCCTAGAGAGAGGTCACCACAACTACAGTCTGTTGTTCCTTGGATGAGATACTTTGGCAAAAAAATTGTAAAAGAAATCAAGTTTTCTACTTCAACTACAAACTCTATTGATCAATGTGAACCAATTTCATGTCAAGACTGTGAAGATCCCACTACTTTAGATTAACTCATAATCTACTTCTACAACAATCATACTTACAATCTAGAGCTACAGGAAATAAGATAGCTTCAACATGCAAAAACACATACTTTCACAGCACAGGTTTGTTCCTAAATCTATACCTAGATCTACGTGTTTGAGAGTTACACAGGAAGACTTTAAACTCACTAATGAGGCTCTTTTTTAACTTTTCTTTATAGCAAAAAACAATGGTTATCCAAGGGATCCAACCTATCTAAAAGTGATAACCGTAGAGTTAGGGGTATTGTATTAGTAAGTCTTGAGTATGCCAGAGCAGAGCTTAACACAATTACAATGGATAACATTTTCGGCAAAGTCTGGTAAGGACAAGTGTACGTGAAATCTTATACCAGTGATCAGCACATGGATAAATGACATTGTAAAGTGTTACCCAGCTTTCAGTAATAGTTGTCATGACATGATAGGATATCACTTATCACCAATGGAGAAATACTAGCAGCCCATAATATCAGTAATGCTCTTTCTGTTCTAACTTTGTAAAAGTACTTTCACTCAGGCTGAACTACAAAGAAAGGAGTTACAAAGAGATAAAGGGTTTACTTTAGAACAAAGGAACCCTATGGTCAGATCTCCATCTGACTGACAGGTCTTCTCCTATTGTGATAAAAATCTTTCAGTATGCCCTATTGTGTAATAAAGAGAGAACCATTGGCATGGACAGACAGTTCTTTTCATGCTTACAATATCCTTTCCACATTTCATATTTTTAATACCAACTGCAGCAGATCTACAAGTGTACCATATGCCAATTTAGCAGCAGTTCAACTTGCATTCATTATGGGCATTCCAATACACATTTATGTCTTCTGCATTTCTAGTATACAAAGATCACCACAATTACTTTATGTTTCCAACTGAAAAGGAAAAAGCTAAGAGAAAGCTACACATAAAAAGCCTTAGATACTCACCCGCACATACATCTCTTCAGTAGACAGAAGAATGCTCTTTAAATTGAAATTAGTTGGACTTGACAGGATCTAGAGTCAACCATAAAAACAAGCTCTGTATGGTATGCAATATCTACATGTAAAAAATAGTCAACCACAGACCCATAAAATGATTAACCTTATAGCCAAACTATAGCATATTGACTATTAGCTGTTCATTCTTCCACTACCCTATACATATAATCACATTGAGTTTTTCTCTATTAGCAGTTGTGGCAGAAGAAAAGAAACTGAAATCCAATTTTTTATCAAAAGAAAGAAATAGAAGGAAAAAAAAAATAAAATAAAATAAAAGAAGAAATGAAACAACAAACAGCTCTTTCCTTAACTGAACTTGAGCCACTTTGCAGAATTTCTTTGAAAGTTCTTTTGAAAAACCTCTTCTTACTTTTGCTTTACACATATTAATTTCACCTCATTACTGTATCTTATCTTACAACATTAACTTTGTGAAATAAAGAATACCTAAAACCACATAGCAATACCTAACAAAAGTATATTTTTCAGTTGTGCAGTTTGTGTCTAAAAATGTAAAAACTAAATCTAAATGCAAAGCCGGGCATATTTTCACGTCTCTACTTCTACCTCTTTCTTTCCGTCTTCAAGACCAGATAAAAAATACGATTTCAAATAACAATGCTTTGTAAAGTTTAGAAATTATAAACGAGGAAAACAAGAAAATTCAGCAGACACTGAAGTCCCACAGCTTGACAGTCTTGTCATAAGATCCACTAACAATCACATGGTCGTTGAAAGCGAGGCAGGTGACACCATCAGTGTGATTACGAAGTGTCACCAGTCGGCGTAGAGTTTCACGGTCCCAAACCTGTAAGCAGACAATACTGATGACATCATTCAGCAATAATAACTTCTCAAAATAATACACAGTTAGATTACAGCTGATAGAAAAAGACAACATCCAAATGATAAAACTTTTGAATTATAAAAATTATGAAAATAAATGAAGCATCTGCTATACATCCTAAAACAGGATTATCTGTAAGCTTTAGCTAAATTCACTGAATCTTAAATGTGATACTTTAAGCAAATTGTTGAATCCATTAAAAATAAATATGTAATTACTATCAAGAGATATATGTAAGTTGGCAAGCCCAAGCCCACAACAAAGTGACACAGACACAATATACCGCCACACACACCCACACCCATATGCACACACACACACACAAGCACAGGCACACACGCACACACACGAGCACACCCACACCCACACCCAAACCCACACCCACACCCACACACTCAACACTCACACTCACTTAACACACTCACATTCGCTCACTCCTGCTCCCTCTCTCTCCCTCTCCCATCCATTCATTATATTGTACCTTAATTGTTTTGTCATCAGAGGCACTCACAATCCTCCAAGGATCCGCGGCTAGGCACCGTATCACACCTATGCAGGAGAGAAGTTGGGATATTTTGAAGTTATATTTCCTCAACAAACTGGGTAATGCTGGCAAATCTATATTACAAAAGTTCAAGGTAACTGAAGTAGAGGAGATGGAAGCTTTCCTCCTCCTTTAATTAGCTGTAGTTCTCATCTCCCTGGCTTTCCTACCTGTATGACCTTCACTTGACATCCAGTCTAGAACGCCATTGCATTGGCCTGAAGAGATGCACCAGAGGCGGATGGTACAGTCAAGAGAGCCAGAAATGATGGTGGTAGCATCATAGGTCAGGGTTGTCACAGCATCCTCATGGCCTACCAGAGTCTTCTGACACTGACCTGTGTCCAGCTGCCAAATCTGACAGTAAAACAAAACAATAATAAATCAAAAGTTGATGAAAGGAAGAATTAACCTATATGGCTGACAAATATAATGGTTAATGGTTGAAACATAAATGTCCTAGACATCTAGGTCATATAGCACTATGGTAAAGTGTGTCAAAAAGGGTAAAGAGGAGTTGAAGACTAGGATAAAATGCATTAGATGTCAAAAATTAGAGAGCATTACAGGATAGTATGGTAGTGAAAAGGGAAAAGTGAATTAGAGCAAAGATAAGTAGAAAGGGAATGGTTAAGGGGGTAGGGCCCTTGAGTGAATTGCAGTGTATCTGTGACTAGGGAAGGAATGAGAACAACACTCAAGGAAAACAGAGGTGGCTGTTGGAGAAGTAGGAGGGGAAGAATCCACAGGATGAGGAAAGGGGACTGGGAAAGGTGGTGAAGTATCAGGAAGAAAGTAAGGAGGGGAGGGGTCAGGAGAATGACACTGTTGTGACAGAAGAGATTCGTGTGAGCATTCAGGATGGGGAATGTTGGGAGGCTGTAGGAGGAAGGGGGGTGGGTGGAACTTTAGAAGGAAGACAGATATCGGCAAATACTTTAAATGTAGAAGGAGCAGGAACAGACAGTGGATGAGGAAGCAGAGTGTTCCCTTGGGTCATCTTTAGGTAGTTTTGGATGTCTTGAAGAGTTTTTGGAGGGGAGCTGGATGAAGGGGACTGAGAAACAAAGGTTCTATTATGAGGAGGAGAAGAGGGGATAAATATCTGAGGTGAGGAAGAGGAAAGTGTAGGAGAGTGGAGTGGGATGTTTAGGTTGCCTGGTGCAACAAGTAAAGTGAGGAGGAGGGGTAGGTATTAAGGAAGTTGGTAGAGCAAAGGACTGTTTTGGAATAAGTTGAGAGAAAAAAAAAAAAATGTCATCAAGCTTCATGTCTGGCCTCAGGTAGAGTGAGGCCTTGTTTGAATCTGAGAACTGCTATCTTACATTCAAGCTTATAGGCAGGGCAGCTCTGATATGGGAGTCCCCACAGTTGGCACTTGGCATATGTACGTGTCTGAGCAGGGCAATTGGAACGGCCATGACCAGGTTGGGTACATAGAGGTCAGCGAGCTGTGGAGTGTCCATGGCTGGGTGGCCCAAATGCCAATATTTCTGAGACTGATGAGGAGGGGGTTGATATGATCAGACATGGTAGGACAATCTACCAATATAAACTTCATGGGGGAGGTCATATCTACGGAAGCTAATCTCGGCAATATTGACATGGGATTTATGCTGGCCTCTGGGAAGAATAGTATAGCATTGTACTGCCACTGCATTATAATCAGCAAGGCAGGTAAGTCGTCATTTTCATAGTTTGACTAATATTTGGGCGTACAGAAATAGTTCTAGTACAAATATTAACCCAATGCCACCCGGTAAAAAAGTTTGACAAGTGGAAGTAATATTGGGATTGTCAGCAGTTTCCCTGTTTGCGCCCGGCTCCTTCAGTAGTTTGCGAGTGACATTTGGCACCTAAAAGCTATTCTTTTGCTATAATTTATAAAAAATATTATAACTTTAAAGGTTTATTATAACTTTAAAGACATTGAAGAAGACTGTGCAGTAAGAGATGGAGAGGAGAATACTGGGAGAGTGGAAGGGGTGCATTCTGAAGGTTGAGTAATGATCTGGGTGGGTGGTTTGGAATGGACAGAGTTGTCTATAAACATTGAGGAGGGGGTATTAGTATTAGTGATCAGAGCTGTTGTCAAAGGAGGGGCAGGGGTTGGAACACCAACAAAATTGAATTCAAATAGGCTAGCTGATGAAGGGGCAAGCCTTAATGCCCCTATTACAGGTAAAGATTCTTCATTATTGGCAACAGTGAGCCTGAATAAAATGCGGAAAAGAAACACAAAAGATAAAGAGGAGGAGGAAGGGGGAGCAAGAAAGAGAAAAAGAGGAAAGGTAGGATGATACAAAAAGAAATGGTTTCTAGTTTCCCTTTCTCATCTAATTGTAAATTTTAATTTTCTAAAGATTAACAGTAAAATTAAATTTTCTAAAGATTAACAGTAAAATAAAATTTTCTAACTCTTTCTTATTTTACAACCATAGTCTAGGCAAGTAAAGCCAAAATAAACATACACATACTAACTTTAATAGTTTTATCAGCAGCGCCAGATATAATCTTATCCTTATCGAAAGCCACAGTTAGGACAGGTCCTTGGTGTCCTGCCAGCGTGCGCAGACACTCACCAGATGCAAGGGCCCATACCTTTACAAGGTGGTCATAGCTGCCACTCACCACATGCTCCCCATCAACCTGCAAGTAAAATGTAAATAATAAGATACAGTAAGTATAGTCAGTCTCTCTCTCTCTCTCTCAAGTCTCTCTCTCTCTCTCTCTCTCTCTCTCTCTC
>NW_020869308.1:553887-561387 GCF_003789085.1 Penaeus vannamei | reverse complement strand
CCCCCTCCCTCGTCTGACTCTCCCCCTGCTTCATCCCTACCCATGTCCCTCCCCCTTTCCCCCTTCTGTCTCCCTTCCGCCTGGACCCCTACCCGAATCCCCAACTCCCATCCCTCCCTCCCTCCCCTCGCCTTCCTCCTCCGAGTCCCATGTTTAATTAAAACTCTCTCACTAATGCCAACAGGCTGTGAATCTTTCCGACCGAAAGAAGTTTGAACATATCCTCTCATCCTCCTCCCCCTCCCCCTCTCCCCTCCTCCCCCTCCCCCCTCTCTCCTCCTTCCTCCTCCCCCTCCCCTCTTACCCTCTTCTCTCCTTCCTCCTTCCTCTCCTTCCTCCCTATGTGATCCAACGACCAATAAATAACGAAAGGCCGACTTTCCGTCTCGCAGTGC
This sequence comes from Penaeus vannamei, assembly GCF_003789085.1. Taxonomy (NCBI): domain Eukaryota; kingdom Metazoa; phylum Arthropoda; class Malacostraca; order Decapoda; family Penaeidae; genus Penaeus; species Penaeus vannamei. Next base: position 560,992 of record NW_020869308.1, on the reverse strand, counting down.
TATCAGCTGGATTTTTCACCGTTCCAAGGTTTTCTCTGATCTAGAAAATGAGAGGGAGAGAGGAAAGAAGGAGACGAAGAGAGAGAGATGAGAGAGAGAGGAGGTAGAGAGAAGAAGAATGAGAGAGATGAGATGAGAAGGAGAGAGAGAGAGAGAGAGATGAGAGAGAGAGAGATGAGTGAGAGAGAGAAGAGGAGATAGAGAGATAGAACAGAGGGAGGACATTGAAAACAAGTGTGTGTGAGAGAGAGAGAGAGAGCGCGCGAGAAGAAAAAAACTCCACACACTCCAACTTCATAACCAGCCAACGAAGCGGGCTGCGTTGAAAACCCGGCGAAAAGTTTCCCATTAGAAGGGGAGAATTTGGTGACAATATAAAGAAGACCCGCGTGTCCTCCCCTTTGCAGATTGGGGAACCAAAAAAGGGAGAGGCGAAGGGAGGGGGAGGGGAGAAGGGGGGAAGGGAAAGGGAGAAGAGGGGTGGAGAGGGGGGAAAGGGAGGGGGAGGAAAGAGGGGGGGAAAGTTGTGTGAGGGAAGGAGGGGAGAAGGGAAAAGGGTGGAGGGATGGAAGGGGGGGAGAAGGGGAAAGGGGGGAGGGAGGAGGGGGAGGAGAAGGGGAAAAGAGGTGGAGGGATGGAGGGGGGGAGAAAGGGGAAAGGGTGGGGCGAGGGAGAAGGGGGAAGGAGGAACGGGTGGTGGGGAAAGGGGAGGGTGGGGGCGAATAAGGAGGGGAGGGGACAGGTAGAGAAAACACGAAGGTGGGCAGGGGTGGATAAGGGAAACGTGGGAATGAAATACGGAGGAAGAGGAGAGAGGTGGAAGACGAGAGAGTGGAGCGGTGTGGAGGACACGTGAGGAACGTGGTGGAGATGGGGGGGTCATGGAAGGGGGGGGGGTAAATGTGGAACAGATGGCAAATTATACTAGAAGAGGGAGCGAAAGGAGAGAGGGGGATTCGTTAAGGGAACGAGGAGAGAGAGGAGAGAGAGAGAGGAGAGAGAGAGAGAGAGAGAGAGAGAGAGAGAGAGAGAGAGTAGAGAGAGAGAGAGAGAGGAAGAGAAGAGAGAGGAGAGAGGAGAGAGAAGAGAGAAAGAGAGAAAGAGAGAAAGAGAGAAAAGAGAGAAGAGAGAGAGAGAGAGAGAGAGAGAGAGAGAGAGAGAGAGAGAGAGAGAGAGAGAGAGAGAGAGAGAGAGAGAGAGAGAGAGAGAGAGAGAAATGGGACTGGTTGATGGAAGGCGGTGACAACCATGGCAAGAGGAAAATGATTGGTGATGGAGGAGGGGAGAAGGAAGAGGGAAGTGGGAAGAACGAAGAGGAAGAAGAGAAGAGGGAAGAAGCATAAAATTAGAAGAGATGTGGAAGACGAGGATGGGGACTAGGGAAAAGAAGAGGATTGATGAAGTAAAGATATGAGGAGGAAGAGAGTTAGAAAGTCGAAAAAATTGGGGTGATTAAGAAGAAGAAAAAAAAAACACTATAGATAAAAAATACGGATACATAAATGGAAAGGAAAAGTAGATAGGATGAGGAAAAGGGGAAGAGGAAGGGGGAAATGAGAGGGAGCGGGACAGAAGCGGGCAGGAAGGGGAGGGCAAGGAGTATCCTGAGGCTGCGTGTAGAATATGACGAAATATCATCTCTTCTATATAATTTTCTCTTCTCTCTCACTCTCTCCTCTCTTCTTCCCTCTCTCACTCTCTCCTCTCTCTCTCACTCCACTCTCTCACTCCTCTCTCTCTCTCTCTCTCTCCTCGTTTATGTTATTCCATCTTCCATCTCTTCTTTTTCTACTTCACTTCATTTCTTCTCTCTCTCTCTCTCTCTCTCTCTCTCTCTCTCTCTCTCTCTCTCTCTCTCTCTCTCTCTCTCTCTCTCTCTCTCTCTCTCTCTCTCTCTCTCTCTCTCTCTCTCTCTCTCTCTTGGAATTCTTCCATCTCTCTTACGCTCCCCATCTCTCTTTCTCGTTCAATTTTCGTCTCTCTCTCTCTCTCTCTCTCCCTCCTTCCCTCTCTCTCTTTCTCACTTTTTCTCTCTCTCTCTCTCTCTTTCTCTCTCTTTCTCTTCTCTCTCTCTCTCTCTCTCTCTCCCCTCCACCCTCCCTTTTAACATACACATTCGGACACAATTGCGTAACTTTCTTGTCCCCGTAAACGCAATTACAAACGCCTGGATAACCATCGACTCGAGTCCCGCGCCCCCCTTCGCCGCTCTCTCTCCATCTTCTCCCCCCCCTCCTCCTCCCCCCCCCCCCCCCGATCACCAACATTATGACGAATGTATGCATGTCTCTTGGCAGCTGACACGGGCGGGCGGATCTCTGCCCTTCGCCGTCCCCTATCCTCCCCCCTTCTCACTCACCCCCCCTTCCCCTTGTCCCCTAACCCTCCCCCTCCTCCCTTCTCACTCACTCCCCTTCCCCTTGTCCCCTAACCCTCCCCTCCTCCCTTCTCACTCACCCTCCCTTGCCCCCTTTCTCACTTATCCTCCCCTTTTCACTCCAGGTTCCACCCCTCTTCCCCCTTCTCACTCACACTCCGCTCCCCCTTCCCCTCCCCCTGCCCCCACCCCCTACCGCCACTCTGTCCAAGGGAAATCAATGCTTTTCACGGAAGGGGATTTTTTTAGGGGAGGAGTGGGTGGGGGGTGGGGTTAAGGGCCCAAGCTGGGGGTACATGAGGCCCGTGTCTTCTCGTTTCCTGAGGGTTTCACTCTGGACGGATTTTCTCTCCTCTCTTCATATTTCTCTCGATCTCTTTGGCGATTCCTCTCCTCTCTCCGTCTTTTTCTCGATCTCCTTGCACATCTCTCCTCTCTCCGTCTTTTCTCGATCTCTTTCCTCTATTATATCATTTCCTCCCTTTCATCTTCTTTACACTGACACACATATATAATAAGTAGCAATACAGTCATATCAATAATTAGCATTTACCGATTATTAAAAAAAAGAGAAAAAACGATAATAACAATGCCTATGACAACTGTCAGAGACGACGATGCTGTCAATAACAATGATCTATAAAGCTTCCAACAACAAAAGCAAAGATAATATTATCCCACTAAACTGAACAATTCTCCAAGGATGAAGATGATGATGGTGTCGCTTAAATGGGATAATTTCCGCAAACCACACGTGTACATGAAGATGCGTGTGCACATAGCCGAGGCTGCCCACCACGCCCCCACCGCAGGCCGCCCGCGAAGCCGCTCACTCACGCCGTCGCGGCCTCCCTCCCTTCGCAGCCTCCCCCCCCCCTCGCGTCCCGACCACCTTCCTCTCGCACTCCAAGCTCCGCCGAAATTTCCCGACCGCCTGGCCCTCCTCCGCCCGCTGCCTGCCGGGCGACTGGCACCGCGAGAGCCCCGGCCCCTCCCGTGCCCGGCCTTCCCTCCCGAGTCTCCGGTCTGGCACCTCTGCTGTCTCCGCCCGTGGCATCATGGCATCTCCAGCCCCCCGAGCGACCCCAGCACTCTGCCGTGGCACTCCCGGCGCTCACAGCTGGCATTAATACGACCCGATGCCTTCCCTACACGCGCAGTGGCACTCCGGCCCCGCCCTCGCCCCGCTGCTCGATGCTTGGCACGGCCTCGCACGGGCTCCTCCGACGAGAGGCTCTGGCACCGCTGCACCCTGGACGCCCGCAATACGCCACACGGGCGGTGTTGCAGGTCCTCGCACTTGTTGCGGACTTCCGGCTCCCACGGTGGCGGAGTAACGATGTCTTAAACGCCCGCCCGCCCCTCCCCCACTCGCCGCCCTTGCCCTTCACCTTGCCTCCCTCCTCCTCCTTCCGTCGCGCCCCGACGACCCATCCCCCCCCACCCCCTCACCCTAGCCGCCTACCTTCAAACCCTCCCCGACTCCTTCCACCACCCCCTCCTCTCCCGCCCACCCCTCGCCCCCAGCCCTCCCTTGCGCCTCGCCGCCAATACGAACAGGGTTGGGCTAGGTAGGCGATGGGAGTTTGATCGGGGCGAGTGGGCCGGAGTAGGTGGGCGTGCGGGCGTGGGGGAAGTCACGCCGGGTTGATCGCACGGCCATTCGCTAAGCATAATGAGAGACCTCGCTGCCGGCAACACTGATTACCATGGCTCATAACAACATGCGCCGAAGAAGAAAGAGAAGAAGAAAAAACATCAACATCATCAACATGATTATGGCAATTTCATTTACCTAAGAGAGAGAGAGAGAGAGAGAGAGAGAGAGAGAGAGAGAGAGAGAGAGAGAGAGAGAGAGAGAGAGAGAGAGAGAGAGAGAGAGAGAGAGAGAGAGAGAGAGAGAGAGAGAGAGAGAGAGAGAGAGAGAGAGAGAGAGAGAGAGAGAGAAATAGAGAGAGAGAGAATAGAGAGAGAGAGAGAGAGAAGAAAAAAGAGAGAGAGAGAGAGAGAGAGAGAGAGAGAGAGAGAGAGAGAGAGAGAGAAAGAGAAGAGAGAAAGAGAGAGAGAGAGAAAGAAAGAAAGAAGAAAGAGAAGAGGATAGAGAGAAATCTACGGACATGTTCAGCCGCGTTTTAAAAGGTCATGAGATGAATACCATTGCATGTCGGAATCCTGGCCATGCTGATCGACTAATAAGTACATAATGTAGTACACACAGTTTGGACACGCGTTTTGGACTCCCTCTTGCCTGAACTGAACTAATATAATCTATTCCCTCCAAAATGAAGAACAAGGCGAGGAAGAAGAAGAAAGAAGAAAAAAGAGAAACAAGAAATATAATCTATTCCTCCCAGAACAAGAAGAGGAAGAAAGAAGAAAAGAAGAGAAAAGAGAAGTATAATTTATTCTTCCCAGAACAAGAGAAGAAGAAAGAAGAAAAAAAGAAAGAAAAAAGAAAAGAAAAAAGAAAGGAAAGAAAGAAGAAGAAAATAAAACATTATACCCGAATGTCAAAGAAAAAAATCACACTGTAACCCCATGAATGCCAGCGATACTGAAAAGCACAAGTCACGGACAAGAAGAAGAAAGAAGAAAAAGAAGAAAGAAAAAAAAAAAAAAAAAAGAAACAAAATAAAGAAAAAGAAAAAGAAAGGAAGAGACAGAAAAAGCGAAAAAGAAAGAAAAAGAAAAGAAAAAGAAAGAAAGACAAAAAAAAAAAAAAAAAATCCCAAACGAAGAACACAAGCGACCACTTATAAACTATGCCTCAGGGCGCTAAGTGCCACAGCAGCGATCGAGGCCCCTTAGCCACGAAGCAGGAACGGGGCTTCGTGACTCGAGTGATGCATTCGAAAAAAAAAAAAATGATCCTGTTATACTCTCCATTTGAAATACGATATAACACCATAACTCTCTCCATATATCCATATATCGAACACAAAGGGAGGGAGAGAGAGGAAAGGGAAGAGCAAGAAATAAGAAAAGATAAGATGGAGGAAAGGAGGAAATATGATCGTGTTATACTCTCACTTTGAAATACAATATAATGCAATAACTCTGACCATACATCACATGTATTAGAGCTTGCATCTGCCTGTGCAATACGGTAGGATGATAAATAACGAACATAATACAATGATATACGACTGAAAAATGTGCATTTAAGCTTGAAACATTGTCACGGGAAGGAGACAAACCAAGAGAGGGAAGGAATAATAATAACAATAATAATATCAATAATAATAAGAGTAATAAAAATAATGATAATATTAATAATAATAATAATAATAATAATAATAAAAATAATAATGGTAATAACAGTAACAACAATAAAAAAACAAAAACATGTAAGATTCATATCCTGATGTAATGATACCCTTAAGCCGAGTGATAATAATAGACAAAACAAGACAAGAAAAAAATATTTAACAAAAACAATCAATAAACAAAACGAGAAGAACAGACCCCCAAAATGAAAAGAAAAGAAAAGGAAAGACAAAAAAGAAGAGAGAAAGAAAGAAAAAGAAGCAGAGAACAGAAAGGAAGAAAGAAAGAAATGGAAGAATACGAAGAATGAGCGTGGAAGAAATCCCACGACAAACACGAGAGTCTCCGGCCGTATACCAGCTCAGACAGCCTAAACTGGAGGATACACCTGCTCGCCGACCGTCGTACAAACACGGGGAAGGGGGAAGGGAAGGGGGGGGGGAAGAGAGGAAGGAAGGGGAGGAATGAGGGAGAAGAGGGAGGAGGGGAGGAATGAGAGAGAAGAAGGGAGGGAAGGGAGGAAGGGGGAGGGAAGAGAGGAAGGGGAGAGGGAAGGGGAGAGGGGAAGGGGAGGAAGGGGAGGGGGGAATGGAGGAAGGGGAGGGGGGAGGGGGGGAAAGGGAGGAAGGGGATGGGAAGGGGAGGGAAGATGGGAAGCAGGGAGAGGAACAATGAAGGGGAGGAAAAGAAACAGAGAGAAGGGTGAATGGCAAGCAGAAAGGAATAAGTAAAGGAAGAAAGAAAGAGGGGAGATGAGGATAGGGGAGGAGAGAAAAGCAACGAATAAGAGGAGAGAGAAGGCTCGACAGAGGGAGGGAGGGAGGGTGAAGAGTAGATAGAAAGAGTGGGAGGGAAAGGAAAGAAAGACTAACAAAATAATAAGACAGGACGGAGCAAGCGAGGAACCTAGAAAGAAAATAAAAGGAAAAGATGGAAGAAAAAAAAGAGGGAAAGAGTGACAATGCAACTTTGAGCTACAGATTCTGGAGGTAAAAAAAACAGAAGGAAGGAGGAAAAGGGAGAGGCAAAAACGGTTGAGTAAGCAATGGCTAAAGGAAAGAAGGAGGGTCGTACATACAGTAGACTGACAGAAGGATGGGAAATGTAGAAAAGAGAGAGAGAGGTATGGAGGGAGGGAAAGAGCGAGGAAGATTGAACTCTAGAGAAAGAATAAGAGTAGAACAAGAGAAAAATATAAGAAACAAGAAAGAGAAAGATGAGACATGAACAAAGAAGGACATCAAGAAAGAAAAAGAGAGAAAGAGAGAGAGAGAGAGAGAGAGAGAGAGAGAGAGAGAGAGAGAGAGAGAGAGAGAGAGAGAGAGAGAGAGAGAGAGAGAGAGAGAGAGAGAGAGAGAGAGAGAGAGAGAGAGAGAGCCAGAGACAGACAGACAAACAGACACACATAGGGATAGAATGAAGCACACAACACCAACACACACACACACGCACACACACACA
>NW_020869308.1:546387-548887 GCF_003789085.1 Penaeus vannamei | reverse complement strand
GGAGTCCGGGAGAGTGCGCGGAACGAGTGGAACATGTGGAGTCGGTCGAGCGCATGGAAGGTCAAACACGTAAGAGACAAGAGCGAGCGGAAACTAAAAAGGTCGACCATAATCCATACCACAAAGAGAAATAATATTTTGCGGACTTAAGAGTGATCTGACAAAGCTAAAAACCCAGGCTAGCGAGGGAAAGCTATCAGATACGTGGACCTTGGCCTTGGCTCTCCGATTTAAGATATGCTCTGCTATGACAAGGAGCGTGTGAGGTGATAGAAGAAGAAGAAGAAGAAGAAGAAGAAAGGAGACTGGGAGGAAGAAGAGGAAGAAGAGAGGAGACTGGAAGGAAGAAGAGGAAGAAGAAGAGAGGAGACTGGGAGGCAGAAGAAGAAGAAGAAAGGAGACTGGGAGGAAGAAGAGGAAGAAGAAAAGGGAGAGGGAAGAAAGAAGAAGAAGAAGAAAGGAGACTGGGAGAAGAAGGAAGAAGAAAGGAGACTAGGAGGAAGAAGAAGAGGAAGAAGAAGAAGAAAGGAGACTGGGAGGAGGAGGAAGAAGAAGAAGAAGAGGAGGAAGAGAGATTCAAGAATAAGGCGGATACTATAACGACAACAAAGACAACAACAATAATATCAAGGATGATAACAACGATGGCGATGATGATGATAATGATCAACCGCAACAATAATGATAATAATAATGATAACAATAATCAAAGAATAACAATAGTAATAATCATAACAACAGTGATGATGATGATGATGATGATGATAAATAATAATAATAAAAAAAACATAAAAACAATAATAAATAAATAATTATAATAATAATAAATTAATAATAATGATGATAAAAATACTGATAAAAACAAAAAAAGCAAAAACAATGAAGACAACAACAGCACCGACTACAGCAAGACAAGCGAGCACCCGCCACTCAACCCCGACGCATCGTACGACCGCTCCCGAAGACCCACCGTGCCGTGACATCACCAACCCGCGCCGCCGCCCCCGCCCCGCCGCCACGCAGCTGCATTCTGCAATTCACGCTCTCTCTTCCCTCCGCCATGAAGACTTACTTACCCCCCCTCCCCCTCTGTGACGTCATAGGCCTCGTTTCCACCCACCCCCTTCTCCCCCTCCAACCTCCGCCCCTCACCCCCAGCCCCCACCCACGATCCCCCCCAAATATTTCCCCTGCTGAACGACACGAAACCTCCCGGTGACATTAACAGCTGTTTCGCGGACTCCTTGCCCTCCTCTTCCCCCCTCCCTCCCCACTCACCCACCTAACCCCCTTAGGCTCTCCCCCCCCCCCCTCCCCCACCCCTGTGCATAATGCCTCCCGAAATGGGCTTTGCGGCTTGTCACACGAAGCCGCCCGCCGCCCACAGGCCAAAGCCCCGAAGCCCGCCCGCCCGCACGCCCAAGCCCTCGCGCTCCCTTGCCCCTCGGCGATGTAGGCCATATATGTCCGCGCTGAGACGCCCACCCCATTCGTACTGGGGGGAGGGGGGAGGGGGCAGAAGAGAGGAGACTGGGAGGGGAGGGGGAGGAGGAGGAGGAGGGGGAAGAGAATGGGAAGAGGAAGAGGAGGATAAGAATGGGAAGAGGAGGAGGAGGAAGAGAATGGAAAGAGGAGGAGGGGGAGGAGAATGGGAAGAGGAGGAGGAGAAAGAGAATGGAAAGAGGAGGAGGAGAATGGGAAGAAGAGGAAGAAAATGGGAAGAGGAGGAGGGGGAGAAGAAGAAAAAGAATGGGGGAGGAGGAGGAGAAGAAGAAAAAGAATGGGAGAGGAGGAGGAAAAGGAAGAAAATGGGAAAGAGGAGGAGGAGGGGGGGGGAAGAAAGAGAATGGGAAGAGGAGGAGGAGGAATGGAATGGGGAGAGGATGATGAGAATGAGGATGAGGAGGAAACTGGGATGAAGAAGAAGAAGAAGAGGAGAGACGAAAAAGGAGGACGGTGGTGGTGAGGGAGGAGAAAGAACAGGAGGAAGAAGAGATGTTATGCGAAGAAGAAAGGGAGGAAGGGGATTAGTAAGAAAAAAAAAAACGTAGGTGTCAGAGGAGATGGAAGACGAGCTGAAAAGAAGAGAGAAGAGAAAAAAGAAGAGGAGGAGCAGGTGAAGTAGGAGGAGGAGTAGAAGACGGCGAGGAGGAGGAAGAGGAGGAGAAAAAATGACCACGACGCGGGAGGAGGGAGAAAGGAGGAAGGGAGAAGGAAGGGAGGAGGAAGTAGGCCGCCGTTGTTGGTGCAGTTATCGGGTCTCCTGCAGTACTGGCCCGCGTCGGAATCCCCCTTCCCCTTCCCCCTCCCCCTACCCCCCCCCTTTTCCCTCCCGAGGCCATTTCCTAGTCCGCGTCCCTGTGGATCTCCTCCTCCTCTCCCCCTCCTCCTCCTCCTCCTCTTACTCCCCCCCTCCTCCTCCTCTTTCCTCCCCCCCCTCCTCCTCCTCCCCCCTCCTCTTCCTCCTCCTTCCTCTTCCTCCCCCCTCACCTCTTCTCCC
>NW_020869308.1:536387-541387 GCF_003789085.1 Penaeus vannamei | reverse complement strand
GAGAGAAGAAGAGAAGGGAGCTGCAATGGGAGAGGGAGAAGGAGAGGGAGAGAAGGATATGGAATGGAGAGGGAGAAATGGAGATGGAATGAGAGAGAAGACAGAAAGGAGATGGAATGGGAGAGAGGAGAAAAGGGAGATGGAATAGTAGAGGAAGAGGAGGTGGAATGAGAGAGGGAGAGAGGAGAGAAGGGAGATGGAATGGGAGGAGAGAGAGAGAAGAGGGAAGGGATATGGAAGGGGAGAGGGAGAGAGACAGAACAGAGAAAGAAGATGGAATGGGAGAGGGAGAGAAGGAAGAAAGGAGAACAGAGACTGAAAGGGAGAGGAGGGAGAGACCAAGGAAAGCAATAAACACCGGCAAGGATATCTCACGGGAGAGCGCAGCAGCCAAAGGATTACCCTCAAGATCCCTACCCTCCCCCCCCTCTCTTCCCCCTCCCCTTCCCTTCCCTTACCCCACACCCTCTATCTACCCCCCCCTCCCCTCCCCACCATCTTCCCTTCTCCCTCCCTTCATCAGCCTGCGATTTCCTCCCTCGCTGCTCATTTCCTCGGACAGGGTTCTTCCCACTCGCATCCTCCTCCTCCTTCGTCTTCGTCTTCTTCTCTTATTTCTTTTCTCTCTTTTTCTTCTTCTTCTTCTTCTCCTTCTTCGTCTTCTTCTCTCTTCGTCTTTCTTCTCCTCCTCCCCTTCCTCTTCCTCCTCCCCTTCCTCTTCCTATTCCTCCTTTCTTCCCATTTCTCTTCCTTTCCTCCCTTCTCTTCCTTTCCTCTTCCTTCCTCTTCCTTTTTCTCCTCTTCTTCCTCTTCCTCCTCCCCTTCCTCTTCCTATTCCTCCTCTTCCTCCTCCTGTTTCTACGCTATCAAGACCCTCGCTCCCAGGCTTAGTGTTTATCAGCTGATGAGCGGGGTGGGGTGGGGCTATGGGGTGGAGGCCAAAAGGGGGGAGAGGACGATGATAAAGGAGGGGAGTTTTTGGAGGAAGAAAGAACAGGAGGAGATGGGGAGGAAGAAGAACAGAAGGAGAGAGAGGGGAAAGAAAGAGAGAAGAAGAGAGAGAGGAGAAAGAAGAGGAGGAGAGAAGAAGAGGAGAAGAGAAAGAGGAGAAAGGGAAAAGAGGAGAGGGACAAAAGAAGAAGTAGAACAAAATAAAAAAAAGTTATTTTATCTTTCCTTCATCTTTTTAAATACCCTCCTCCGTCTACCACGTCAGTCTCCCCTCCACCCGCTCGCCTCCCCCGCTTCCTTGCCTCCCCGCCTCCTTGCCTCCCCCGCCTCCTTGCCTCGCCATCTTCCATCACAAAATCTTCTCCGCTTTCCTTCGCTGCGATAGTCACTCACCTTTTCATTTTTTCCACCCAAGTTCGCTCGTCGTTTTCCCCTTAACAGGTCTTTTTCCCTTCTTCCCCTTTTCATCAAACACCTTTCTATTTCCCCGCTTTCACCTCCCCGGCTACTTTATTCCCCGTTTACTGCTCTCTCGCCGTGCATTTTCTTTTATGCTGGATTTTTCTTTCTTCTTCAATTTCCGTTCATTTCTTTTTCTTTATGTATAATAGGTTTTTCAATCACTTTCGTACCCCCTTCATTCTCTCTCTCATGGTCGAAATTCTCTCTCTCTCTCTCTCTCTGTCTCTCTCTCTCTCTCTCTTCTCTCTCTCTCTCTGTCTCTTCTCTCTCTCTCTCTCTCTCTGAAGAGTGGATGTGTGTTGATGATGATTTGTTATAACATAGATGTGGCAACAGCGGCTAATAACTATGTATAATCAATATTATTACCATTCTGATGATTTATCATTACTACAACTTCTATCTATATCATTACCATCAATACAATTGCCATTGTTATTATCGGTATCATCATTATCACTCCTATCAACTAACACCATTGATAACATATGGAAGGAATTACTATTATCATTAGTATTGTATTAACCAGAAAGGCTTTACACACAGAAACACACACAGACACGCACACAAACACACACACACACACACACACACACGCTCAACAAATAACAAATAACACTGAAAGAGACCGACGAGCTACTAAAGAAATACATTTCTCAAACTAACTTATCACTCCAAAAATACACATAATAAAGGCATACACACAGAAACACACACCACAGACACGCACACAAAACACACACACACACACACACACAGGTATATGTATGCACGTCCGTGGGGTGCCCGTACGAGCGGTGCTATCTGGCGTAAGGGCGAAGTTTCCTTGCTTCCCTATATTGATTTAGCCGTGATGGCGAGATCCGAGGCGAAACGATCACCTGTCCCGCCTCGCCCCGACCGCCCCTCCGAAAGGCGCTCTCCCGCTTGTCTTGCCTGAGCATCGCGGGGGATTCGCTCTGCGGCGTCGCGGAGGTTGTTTGGGTGTCAGTGATGGTTACTTGTGTTGTTTGTGTAAATACAAATGGGTATGTATGCATGAATGTGTGTGTGTGTGTATAACATATATATAGTACTAATTATATAATAGTATATTAATATATATATATATATATATAATATATAGTAGTGTGAGTGTGTGTGTGTGTGTAGTGTGTGGTATGTGTGTGTGTGTGTGTTGGTTGTGTTGTGTGTGTGTGTGTGTAAAATGCATACACAACAACACACACACCACAAACTTAATTATATATATTGTACATATATATTCATATTATATATATATAATTAGTTCTAATTATATAATAGTATTATATATATTGGTATATATATTACTATATATAGTAATAGCATTATAATAATAGTACTAGCTATTATGATATATATAACTCATATATATATATCCTAATATATATCTAACTATACTATATATAATATCATACTACATACATATATAACTTGTATTATATAACTTATAGTTATTATATATTCTAATTTATATATCATACTATTATCATATATGCATAGATATCTATATATATATTATATATATAACTACTATAATATATACATATATACATAGATTACATATTTACATCTATACATACCATACATAATTACATAGCATTACATACACACACACACACACAGCACACACACACAGCACATATAATTATATATATATATATATATATATAATAAATTACATACTATATATAATAACATATATATATATATTATATATATATATATACATATATATTATAATATAATATATAGATATATATGATAGTACTAAATAATATACTATATAATAGTAAGATACATAATATGATATATTATATATATATATATAGTATATATATATTTATATATAATACATTATATGTATACATATATATTTACGATAATACATATATATATATATATACTATACTATATATTGTATAACTTACTATATATATATAATATTATATATTAGCATATATATATCTATATATCAATATATTATATTATATATATATTAATCATACATATACTACATTACATACTATATACATATATACTATACATACATACGTACATAAATACATACACACAAAGCACACATCAACAAACATTGCACAACATATATATATTAAAATATATATATATATATATATATATATAATATATATATTATATCCTATATATATAATAGAAATACATTAATATAATTATAATATATATATATTTTATATATATATTATAATATATATAGTAATTATATAATAATATATATATAATTAATAATATATTATATATATAAAATAATATATAATCATATAATATATATATATATATATATATATAATAGTATATATATATATATATATATACATATAGTACTATAGCAGTACACATATACATATCATTATATATTTACATACATAACAATATATATTATATGTATAGTATATATAATAATATGATATATAAATAGGGTATATATTACTCATATATACACACATATAATATCCTATCATATATATTTAACCATAAATACATATATATATATTAATATATAAGATTTATGAATATTTTTTATCTTTTATAGTATATTATATATTTATTATATAGCATATTATATAAATATATTGATATATACTAATAAGTATATCCGTATATAGTATATATGTGTGTGTGTTGTGTGTGTAGTGTGTGTGTGTGTTGTGTGTGTTGGTGTGTGTTGTGTGTGTGTGTGTGTGTGTGTGTGTGTGGTGTATGTGTGTATGTGTGTATGTGTGTATGTGTGTAGTATGTATGGTAATGTATCGATATTGTATAGTAGTATGTATGTTATTATGTATTATGATGTAGTTATGTATGTAGTTATGTATGTAGTTATGTATGTATATACATATATATAGAATGTATATATATATATATAGTATATTTATATATATATATATCGTATATATTATATATATACAATATATATATACATATATAACTCTATAATACATATATATATATGATAATCTTATATAAGTTAGTATAGTATATATATATAATCAAGCTATATTAGTATAAATATACCAAAAAACAACATTATATCGTATAAAGTAGTAATATATATATAAATAGTATTATATATATTAATATATATTTATATATATATATTTTAAATAGTATATATGTAATATATATATATAATAATATATATATTATATATATATATATGATAATTTTATATATATAGTTTTTAATAATATATTTTATATATATACATTTTATATATATAATATATTTAAATATATAGTATGTAATATATATATAATATATATTATATATATATTATATATATATATATTATATGCATATATGTGTGTGTGTGTGTGTGTGTTGTGATGTTGTGTGTGTGGTGTGGATAGTGTGTGTGTAGTGTGTGTGTGTGTGTGTGTGTGTTGTGTGTTGTGTGTGTGTGTGTGGTGTGCGTGTATGTAATGTTGTATTATAGACGATATTATGATATATGTATGTTATGATGAGTAATATATATATATTATAATATATATAATCTTATATATATTATTAATATACGTTATATA
>NW_020869308.1:513887-516387 GCF_003789085.1 Penaeus vannamei | reverse complement strand
AAAGAACGACGCACAGAACCAATAAAAAAAAAAAAAAAAAAAAAAAAAAAAAAAAAAAAAAAGATAACTAACTCCACATTCCCCACATTACAGATTAAGTGACCCCCCCCCCCTTCCTATTCGTCCCTTTCCATTCCCGTCCTTCTCCTCTTCCTCTTATCTCCACCCCCATCCCCTCCTGTGCTGTGTGGTGCAGCGTTTAGCGTCCTCGTCTGGCAATCCCGCTGACCTGCGTTCGATCCCGCGCGCTGCCAGTGGATGGCAACCCCGGCCACACCTAGCACACAGGGGGAAGATTCAGAAGCAAAATAAAACAAAACAGTACGTCACAGCAAAAGAATATCCATTGCAACAAACAGAATTAAAACTAATTCTTTTTCATCTAAATCCCCGCCTTCAGAAGCTCCTCTGACGCACCACGAATTATTCAGCAGCGCCAGGCACCCGCGCGCGCGCTCTCTCTCCCCGCGACGAGGTGGATCTACGCATCTATCCACCCGTCTATCCGTCTATCTGTGGATCTACAACTACCTTTCTTTGGGGTTCTATCCAATGAATCACGTCTACCTGTTTATTCAAACCTACCTGTCTAACCTTCTATCCACTGAATCGTGTCTATCCATCTATCCGTCGACCTATCAATTCATAACTCCCTTTCTATCTTTCCATTCACCGAATCGTTTCCGTCTATCTATTAATTTACCTATCGACTTATATCTGCCCGTCTATCGATCGATTCATGCTTAACAAGCTAACCCTCCTCTTACTAATTCATTTCTATTCAACCATTTACCATCTACCAAATAATCTATATACATTCATACATCCACCAATCTCAAAAAAATATGTACAGAGAGACGAAGGAGGTGTGTGTGTGTGTGTGTGTGTGTGTGTGTGTGTGTGTGTGTGTGTGTGTGTGTGTGTGTGTGTGTGTGTGTGTGTGTGGTGTGTGTGTGTGTGTGTGTGTGTGTGTGTGTGTGTGTGTGTGTGTGTGTGTGTGTTGTGTGTGTGTGATATATATATATATATATATAATATATATATATATATATATATATATATATATATATATTAGATATATAATATAGATATAATATAAATAATATATATATATATATATATATACATATATAATATATATATATATATATATATATATATATACATATATATATATATATATATATATATATATATACATATAATATATATAATATATATATATATATATATATATATATATATATATATATATATATATATATATATATATATATATATATATATATACATATACATATATACATATATACATATATACATACATACATACATATATACATACATACATATATATATACATATATAATAAATACATAATATATATATACATATATACATACATACATATACATACTATATATATATATATATATATATACATACATATATATATATATATATATATACATATATATATATATATATATATATATATATATATATACATACATATATATAATATATATATATATATATATATATATATATATATATATATATATATATTATATATATATATAATATATATATATATATATATATATATATACATATATATATATATACATACATATATATAATACATACATATATATACATTATATATACATATACATATTATATACTCCCTCCCTTTCTTCTCCTCTGTCCTCCCTCCTCCCCCCCCTGCCGCCCTGAATAAACACCGCCCCAACCACAGGCCAAGACCCTTCCTTCACCCGCACCGAGACCAGCCTCTGTCTCGCTGGCACCTGGCGGCAGCGACGTCCTCCTCCCCTTGAACAAGTCTTCCTCGCCGGTGGAATCGTAAATTGCTGCAGGTAAAAAGATGCGCGTTTTATGGAGGTTGCTTGCGTGTTTTATGGACATGGTCAAACGGCCGTCTGTTGCGAAGAACCGTCTTGCGCATATATATATATGCGTGCGAGGAGGCGTGTTCTGTTCTGTTTGTTTGTTTGTGTGCGCCCTTGTGCTTGCGATAATGCGTGTCTGTATGTACGTATGTTCGTTCTCTTCTATAAGAAAGACTTTCTACGATTATACTTCGACCAGAACATCCCCGCTCGCACACATTCATACGCACAAACGCATGCTCGAAGGGCTGGCGACGATACAGCCAAGGCATCGGGACGCGGACACAAACACGCATACACACACACACTGCGGCAGGAAATATTGAACCAGGGAATAACGTACACGGCAGATACGCATGGACCGAGATAACGCACGCACGCACATGCAAAGGCAGCCCATCTACGCGCAAAAAGCAACCGCATCCGCCACCTCTCCCCCTCTGTTCCTCCCTCCCCTAGCCCCTCCGCGGCCCTCCCTCCAACACACCGTAAATACGACCCGCCTCAGCCTAAAGCCAAGACCAGTCACCCTTGCAATAATCACAGTCTGCGAGTCATTACAGCAGATCCATGACAGTTAAATT
>NW_020869308.1:498887-506387 GCF_003789085.1 Penaeus vannamei | reverse complement strand
TACTTTCTCTCTGGCATTCCGAGCAGGAAGAGAATACATCACCAGACTTAGACGCCCTTATTCACAAGAGCTTCTGCCCAATACGGTCACGCGAAATCCCCCTCGGCCGTCAAAACATAGGACGCCGAGGGACACTTGGAAAGCACATGGTGTGGCCAGTGCGTCTTGCCACCCGAAGGTATTATTATTATTATATTACTTTTTTATTATCATTATCCTTTCTTTTTTTTTTTTTTTGCTACATTTCCTTATTTAAGAAATGACGCGGAATTCATAACACAAGTAAGTGGGGTGATCAATATCCCCTCCTCTCTTTTTTCTCTCGCTCATTCGACCTAATACCTTAATCATAACATCAAGTTTTGGAGGGTCTCTCTCTCTTCCCTCTCTTTCTCTCTTTCCATCTCTCTCTCTCTCTCTCTTTCTCTCTCCCCCTCTCTCTCTTTCTTCTCTCCCCCCTCTCTCTTTCTCTCCCCCCTCTCTTTCTCTTTCTGTCTGTCTGTCTGTCTGTCTGTCTGTCTGTCTGTCTGTCTGTCTCTCCCTCCCTCTCCGTAAACAAACCCAACACGTGGCGCTGGTTCTCCTCCCCCCCTTCCTCCTCCTCCTCCTCCTCCTCCCGGCTCCGTAGCACATTCCGGCCCTGGTGAAAGAGGCAGGCCAACACCGCCAGTCCCCGCCGCAAGGTCAACAAGGACGCGACGTGGCCCTGTCAATCAGTCCTACAAATCACCCTAGCGCCCTATACCCCCTCCCCCCTCCGCTGGGCTACGTCAGTTGGTCACGAGGCCCACTCTCACGTCCTTCTTCCTCCTCCTCTTTCTTCATTCTCCCATCCTTCTCCTCTTTCCTCCTCGCCCCCATTCCCTTCCTCTTCCTTCCTTTTCTTCCATCCCTCCCCCAACCTCCTCCATTCTTCCCCTCTTTCCTCCCTCCCGCACCCTCCAACTCCTCTTCCTTCCCTCCTCCATCCTTCTCCTGTTTTCTCCCTCCCCCATCTTCCTTCACTACGCATCTTGAATCTTCTTTCCTCCCTCCTCCATCTTCCCTCTCTTCCCCCCTTCCCCCATCCTTCATCTCTTTCCCCCCCTTCTCCATCCTCCTCTTCTTTACTCCTTCCTTTTTCCTCCTTACCCTTTCTCCGTCCTTTATTCCAGCTCCCTCCCTCATTCCCTTTCCCTCTTTTTCTCTCTCCTCCTCCTTCTTCCTCTTCCACAAGATACATCATCGACGTGCAACGCCTCTTTGTCTTCTTGCCCTCCTCTCTCACTCTTTCCCTGCTTCCAATCTTCTCTCCTTCTCCCCCTTCCATCCTTTCCTCCTTCTCCCATTCTTTCCTTCCTTCTCCACTACCTTCCACACACTCTTTCTCCCCTTCCATCTTTCCCACCTTCTCCCTTCCCTCCTCCCTCCCCTTCTTCCCCCCTTCCTTTCCTTCTTTCCTTTTTCCCCTTCCCTCCTTTCCTCCTCCCCCTTCCTTCCATCCCTCTTCTCCCTTCCTTCCATCCCCCCTTCTCCCCCTCCCCTCCACCCTTCCTTGCTCCTTTCCTTCTCCCCTTACTTCCATCCCTATTCTTCTCCCCTTCCCTCTTTCCCACACTTTCTCCCTGCCTCCTTCACCCTTTCCCTCCTCCCTTCCTTTGCTCCTTTCCTTCTCCCCTTACTTCCATCCCTTCTTCTCCCCTTCCCTCTTTCCCACTTTCTCCCTCCCTCCTTCACCCCTTTCCCTCCTCCCTTCCCTTCCTTCTCCCCTCTTCCTCCCCTCCTCCCCTCCTTCCTTCACTTCCTCCTTACTTCCCTCCTCCCCTCCTCCCTTTCCTTCCCTCCTCCCTCCTCCTTTCCTTCCATCCCTCCCTCCTCCCTACTCCCTCCCCTCCCCTCCCTTCCCTCCATCCCACCTTCTCCCCCTTCCCTCCCTCCCCTCCCTCCTCCCCTCGGGCTCCTGGGTTCCGTGTGGAATCGGAAAGCCTGTCGTGTATCTCCAACCCGCAAGCCATCGGTTACGACTGCACTCTCGGACACATAATTTCCTTCATTTTTCCCTCGGGGGTTGACGCGGGGGGGGGGGGATCCTGAGGAAGGAATGGGGGGGGGCGGAGAAGGAGAAGGGAGGGAGGGGTTAGAAGGAATGGGCGGGGGAGGGGAGAAGGAGAAGGGGGGAGGGGAGAAGGGAAGGGAGGGGAGGGGAGGGGAGAAGGAGAAGGAGAAAGGGGAGAGGGGGAGAAGGAGAAAGGGAGGAGAGAGAAGAAGAAAAGAGTAGGAGAGGGGAGAAGAAGGGGCTTGGGAGAGGGGAGAAGGAGAAGGAGAGGGAAAACGAGGAGGGGAAGAAGGGAGGGAGGGGTTATCCCGGTAAATCCTGAAAATCCTGACAGGTGCGGGCGTGGGGGCGTGTGTGCTGCCTCGGTAATCCCCTCCGAGAGACTTCATCAAGATCATCACCTCCGTGTCTGACTAATACCTCCTTTATGTACAGATAAGCGTGACTGCAGCTCCCTCCCCTCCCCCTCCTCTTCCCTCAGTCTCCCCTTCTCCTCCTCCTCCTCCTCCCCTTCCTGTCCCTTCTCCCCTCTTACTGCTCCCTTCCTTCCCTCTGCCCTCGTATTGCTCCTCCCCTCTCCCTCCTATTTCTTCCTTCCTCCCTCTCTTATTCCTCTTCCCCTCTCCCTCTCCCCTTCTATTCCTCCTCCCCTCTTCCTCTCCCCTTCTATTCCTCCTCCCCTCTCCCTCTCCGATTCCTCCTTCCCCTCTCCTCCCCTCTCCGATTCCTCACTTCCCCTCCCCTCCCTCTCCGATTCCTCCTTCCCCTCCCAGTCTCCCTCTATATCCCCTCCCTTAATTCCCCCCCCCCTCTATTCCCCTTCTCTTCCCCCTTCCTCTCCTCCCCTCCCTAGCCACACTTTCCCCTTCCCCCCCCCCTCTACCCAACCCCCATGGCTCCTCCCCGGGGCACGTGGCGGCCGAGGGGAGGTAAAAGAATGCGCAAAGCGGCGAGTTAGCAGCAACGACAGGCCGGCTCAGGAGTCACGATACAACGGACGCTAACGGACGACGTATGAACGGTTAATTTGTCTTTTTTTTTTTTTATCTTTTATTTTTAATTCTGGTTATTGATTGATTTATTATTTTTAATTTATTTTTTAATTTGGTTGATTGATTGACTGATTAATTCATTCATATTCTGATGGACTGTTTGATTAACTTGTTCATATTCTGATTGACTGCTTGTCTGAGTTATCCATATGTGCTGATTGACCGATTAAATTGTTCATATTCGAAAGATTGTTTTGATCATATTCTAAGTGATTAACATATTCTGATTGACTGTTTGATTAAATTATTCATATTCTGATTGAATGATTGAATTGTTCATATTCTGATTGACTTGATTAAATTATTCATATTCTGATTGAATGATTGAATCGTTCATATTCTGACTGACTGACTCAATTACTCATATTCTGTTTGACTGAATTATTCACATTCTGATAAGACTGTTCGGTTAAATCTCTCATATTCAAACTGGCTGTTTGATTAAAGACTTCCCATTCTGACTGACTTGTTAACTGGACGCTCCAAGATCTGATTCCTCGACCATTACCTTGTAAGCGCGCATGTCAGGTCAAACGCGGGTCAACTCTCCTCGCTGAACGAAGACCTTCCTTCCCCCGGTGAACAGCAAAGGGTTGAAGGAAAAGCTCTGCACATGCACGCGCGACAGGCAGTAGGGTCAAATTGGCGTGTGAATGGCACTTACTCAGGCAGAGAGCCCGGAGTGCCTCGGAAACACTGCCAGTCGTTAACGAAAGTCTGAGTAATGGGGATATAATCGCACGCGTGTATGTATGCGTGCGTGTGCATACAACGTGGTGAGTGGTGGGGGGGGGGTGCGTGTCTGCTATTCTGTTGTTCTTTTGCGTGCGTGTATCTGTGTGCGTACAACACACATCTCTTTTGCTTTTGTACACTACTTTTGACACTTTTTTGCACACACGCTTTTGCACATGGCACTTTTGCACACACCACACACACACTTTTGCACACACCACACACACTTTTGCACACACCACCACAGCACAGCCACACACACACACGCTTTTGCACATACACGCACACACGCTTTTACACACACACACACACACTTTTGCACCCACATACGCACACACGCCTCCGTCCAGACCCCGCGGGAGAGGGGGCCCCGGCGTCCTTCGACACCCGCGGCCTTCGACACCCGCAACCCGCCGAGCCGTTCGAGCGGAGCCTGAAACAAAGGCCCCGGCGATCGCGTGGCCAGGCAAGCGCCCGCACGCCAAGACGGGAGATTGCATGCAAGTCTCGCAAGCCGACGAAACAGGGTCGCGAGGAGGCATGTCAGGGCGCAAGGCTACAGCAGCGAGGCGAGTGCACCCCCCCCCTTCCTCCTCCTCCTCCTCCTCCTCCTCTCCCCTCCCCTACCCGAGTGGTCCGAGGCGATGAATTCCGTGATTGCATCGAGCAAGCGAAATAAAAATGATAGGAATAATAACCTCAAGGCCATCAATAATAACAACCACAAAAACACCAGCAACAAAACGAAAACAACATAACCCATAGTAAAAACAATTTATTAGTCGGGGGGTTGCAGCCCGACTCCAACTCATCCGACCGTGATTCAACTGAGTAAACAAAATAAAAATAATATAAATAACCTCAACCCCATTAATAACAACAACAAAACGAAGACAACAATACCCATAATAACAATTTATTAGTCGGGGGCGGTAGGGGGGGGGGTGCATCCCGACTCCCACCCACCCGACCGGACGCGTCCCACCGGCCGACCCGCCCCGAGCCTTCCACACGTGACGGGCGGCGGTCGGGCGGGCGAGTGGCCCGGGCGCTCGGCGGGGCGGGCGCGGAGGCCTCGTCGCCGTCGCCATAAAGCGGGTCTTTTTAATGGCTGGCGCAGGAGGCGATTAAGAAGCCGGAGGACGCGGATTATGCGGCGGTCCCTCCTCGCGGCCCTTCCCCTCCTTCGGTCTTCTCGGGTTTTCTCGCCCTCTCTTTCCCTTCCCTTCCTCTTCCTCTTCGGTCTTCTCGGGTTTTTCTCGCCCTCTCTTTCCTTTCCCTTCCTCTTCCTCTTCGGTCTTCTCGGGTTTTCTCGCCCTCTCTTCCCTTCCCCTTCCTCTTCCTCTTCGGTCTTCTCGGGTTTTCTCGCCCTCTCTTTCCCCCTTCCCCTTCCTCTTCCTCTTCGGTCTTCTCGGGTTTTCTCGCTTCGGTTTCTCGCTTTTCCCCTTCCCCTTCCTCTTCCTCTTCGGTCTTTCGGGTTTTCTCGCCCTCTCTTTCCCCTTCCCCTTCCTCTTCCTCTTCGGTCTTCTCGGGTTTTCCTCGCCCTCTCTTCCCCTTCCCTTCCTCTTCCTCTTCGTTCTTCTCGGGTTTTCTCGCCTTCCCCTTCCCCTTCCTCTCCTCTCCTTTCGGTTTTCTCGCCCTCTCTTTTCTTCCCCTTCCCTCTTCGGTCTTTCTCGCCCTCTCTTTCCCCTTCCCCTTCCTCTTCGGTCTTCTCGGGTTTTCTCAGCCTCTCTTCCCCTTCCCTTCCTCTTCTCTTCGGTCTTCTCGGGTTTTCTCGCCCTCTCTTTCCCTTCCCCTTCCTCTTCCTCTTCGGTCTTCTCGGGTTTTCTCGCCCTCTCTTTCCCCTTCCCCTTCCTCTTCCTCTTCGGTCTTCTCGGTTTTTCTCGCCCTCTCTTTCCCCTTCCCCTTCCTCTTCCTCTTCGGTCTTCTCGGGTTTTTCTCGCCTCTCTTTCCCCTTCCCTTCCTCTTCCTCTTCGGTCTTCTCGGGTTTTCTCGCCCTCTCTTTCCCCTTCCCCTTCCTCTTCCTCTTCGGTCTTCTCGGTTTTCTCGCCCTCTCTTTCCCCTTCCCCTTACTCTTCCTCTTCGGTCTTCTCGGGTTTTCTCGGCCCTCTCTTTTCCCATTCCCTTCCTCTTTCCTCTTCGGTCTTCTCGGGTTTTTCTCGCCCCTCTTTTCCCCTTCCCTCTTCCCTTCTCGTCTTCTTCTCGTTCTTTCCCCTTCCCCTTCTTCCTCTCTTTACTTCTGGGTTTCTCTCGCCCTCTCTTTCCCCCCCTTCCTCTTCCTCTTCGGTCTTCTCGGTTTTCTCGCCCTCTCTTCCCCTTCCCTTCCTCTTCCTTTCGGGTCTCGGGTTTTCTCGCCCTCTCTTTCCCCTTCCCCTTCCTCTTCCTCTTCGGTCTTCTCGGGTTTTCTCGCCCTCTCTTTCCCCCTTCCTTCCTCTTCCTCTTCGGTCTCTCGCCTCTCTTTTCCCCTTCCCCTTCCTCTTCCTCTTCGGTCTTGTCGGGGTTTTCTCGCCCTCTCTTTCCCTTCCCTTCCTTCTCGCCCTCTCTTTCCTTTTTCCCCTTCCTCTTCGTTCTTCTCGGGTCTTCTTCTTCCGTTTCTCTTCGCGCTTATTTTCTCTTCCCCTCTTCCCCGTTAACTCCTTCGCTTCCTTACTTCCCTCCCCTCCTTCCCTCCATCATCTGCTCCCCCCCCCCCCCGTCTTCCTTCTCATCTCTTTCTTCCCTTTTCCTCCCCCTCTTCCTCCCATTCCTCCTCCGTCTCCTCTCTCTTCCTCCTCCTCTCCTCTCTCTTCCCCTCATCTCATCTCTCTTCCTCCTTCTCGCCTCAATTCCTCTCCTTCTCCCCTCTTTTCCTCCTCCTCCCCTCCCCTCTCCTCCCTTCTCCTACTTCTCCTCTCTCCTCCCCTCCCCTCTCTTCCTCCTTCCTTCCTCCCCTCACCTCCTCCTCCTTCCCCCCTCTTCCTCTTCCTTTCTCCCCTCCTTTTCTACCCTCCCCTCCTCACTACCTCCCTCTCTCTTCCCCTCTTTTCCCCCTCCCCCACCCTCGCCCTCCTTCCCCTCCCTTCTTTCCCCTTCCTTCCCCGCCAACCCCAGAGAGCCGAGGGTTCCAACGCCATGCGCCTCGAGACTGCAACTTCGCCGAAAATGATCGACATAATGCTGATGATGATGACGATGATGATGACGGGACAAGGAGAGCACATGGCTAGCAATTTAAAGATCCTTGTCAGTGGAAAAAACAAAGAAAAAAAAGATAAAGAGAAGGAGAAGAGAAAAAAGCGGATCTTGCCTTTTTTCGTTTTTTTTCTATCGTGTTATTTCGTTATTTCTTTGTCTTTTCACTAATATGTATCTATTATCTATATTCTGTATTGAGAGGGAGAGGGAGAGAGAGAGAGGAGAGAGAGAGAGAGAGAGAGAGAGAGAGAGAGAGAGAGAGGAGAGAGAGAGAGAGAGAGAGAGAGAGAGAGAGAGAGAGAGAGAGAGAGAGAGAGAGAGAGAGAGAAGGGGAGAGAGAGATTGAGAGAAAGATTGAGGGAGAGGGAGAGAGAGATTGAGGAGAGATAGATAGATAGATAGAGAGAGAATTCGATGGTAAAAAGAGAGAAAGAAAAAAAGAAGAAAAAGAAAATAAAGCGAAAAAGAAAGCAAGAGAGCGGTCACAACCTCCTACCACCGCGA
>NW_020869308.1:488887-496387 GCF_003789085.1 Penaeus vannamei | reverse complement strand
TAAATAAATAAAGAGAGAGAGAATGAAAATGGACAAAACAAAAATAAATAAATAGATAGATGAATAAATAGATAAATAAAATCAAAGAGAGAGAGAGAGATGAAATGCGGGCAATTATCAGGTGTTGGCAGCGAATGTGGGAAAGTAAGAGGATGTTCCGAATGATGGATGAGTGGAAGAAATGCAATTTATATTCGTTGCAAGTGCTGGAGGAAGGGAAAGAATAGAGGAAACATTTTCTTTCTTCTTTTTCTTTTCCTTTGTGTCCTTCTTCTCTTCCTCTTTGTCTTATGTCATCATTTTCTCTCTATTTTCTCTTCCTTCTTTTTGTCTCATTTTCTCTCTGTTTCTCTTTGCTTTTTGTCTCATTTTCTCTCGTGTTCGTCTTTCTTTTGTCTCATTTTCTCTTCTCTCTCGTATTTTCCTTATTTTTTCTCTTCCTTCTTCCCCCTTTCCTTTTTCTTTCATTTCTTTTTCTCTATTTTTCTTCTTCTTCAAATTCTTTAAATATTCTCTTTCTTTGCTTCTCCTAATTTTCCATCTTCTTTTCTACTCTCTCTTCCCTTTTTTCCTTCTATTCTTTTTCTATTCTTCCTTCCTCCTTGGTCCTCCTATCCTCCTCCTTCCTCCTGTCATCCCTGATTATTTATAAATTCATCCTTCCTCCTGTCTTTCCCTCGTTCGCCAGATCCTTATCCTAGATGTCTCTCTCTTCCTCCTCTCCTTCCCTGTCCCTTCCTCCTGCGCTATTTTACTCTCCCTCTCCTTTCCTCTCGCTCTTCTTCCTTCACCATCAACATTGTTACCGTTAATATCATCATCAACACTTCATTACCATGATATCATACACATTTAACGTCATTGGTAGTTAAATTGATTAGTGCGGTACTGAGTAATCTTAGCTGTAAGTCTACTCTGGGGCTATTATTAAAACATAAATTATCATTGCCATTATAATTACTAATATTGTCGTAGTTTATTTTAATATTATTTCTCCTTTAGTGTATTATTATTAATCATTAGTCTTTAATGTATCATTACTATATCGTTATTTTCAAGTATTATTATTATTATCATGTCATTATTATTGTTATTATCATTTTTTATTTAATTATTTTCAAAATCATTAATTATTGTTTAACCCTGAAGTTTATCAATCATTATCAATATTTTATTATTATATTATCATATATTATTACTATTAATTATTAATTTATCAATTATTAATTAATATATCATTATCATCCTCTATCATTATATTATATTATTGGTAGTCACTAATATTTATTGTTAAAATAATTAATTAATTGTTATAGAACATCATTGCCGTTATTATCATTATTGTTACCACTAGTAATCGTAATCATTATCATCATAATTATCCGTAACATCATTATCAACTATTCCCTTAATATTGTATTGTTTCATATCATTATCATTGTTATCGAATATTCATTTAAAGATTATGATTATAATTATATAATTAATTATAATTGCAACAATAATAACACTACAATAACAATGATAACAGGAACAAGATAATGATGATGATGATCATAACAAAACACAATAACAACAAGAACAACAAGAAGAGGTGGAGAAGAAAGAGGAATGAAAAAAATAGGAAAAGAAAACAAGAGAATATTGAGAGAGAGAGGGTGAGAGAGAGAGAGAGAGAAGAGAGAGAGAGAGAGAGAGAGAGAAGAGAGAGAGAGAGAGAGAACGAGAAAGAGAAAGAGAGAAGAGAGAGAGAGAGAGAGAGAGAGAGAGAGAGAGAGGAGAGAGAGAGAGAGAGAGAGAAAAGAGAGAGAGAAGAGAGAGAGAGAGAGAGAGAGAGAGAGAGAGAGAGAGAGGAGAGAGAGAGAGAGAGAAAGAGAGAGAGAGAGAGAGAGAGAGAGAGAGAGAGAGAGAGAGAGAGAGAGAGAGAGAAGAATAAAATGCGAGGAAGATAAAAGGGAATAAAGAGAGAAATAGCAGACTGGCAGAGAGAAGGAGAGAAAGACGCGAAGTTTAAAGGAAGTTGGAAAGTTGATTGGCGTCGGAAAACTTGTTTGTTTGTTTGTTTGTCGTTCCGATGATTTGTGTGTTCCTTTCTCATTGTGTTTGTTTGCGTGCATCGTTGTTTTTGTTTTTTTCTCTCTCTTTGCTTTATTTTGTTGTGTCTTTATCTTGTTTTGTTTCGTTTACCTGTTTGTTTTACTTTTAGCTGTGAGTTTCTCTCTCTCTCTCTCTTAATTGTAACAAATGGAATTTAAACTAAATCTTTAATGAAAAAAAAATCTGTATCTATATATC
Source organism: Penaeus vannamei (assembly GCF_003789085.1). NCBI lineage: Eukaryota > Metazoa > Arthropoda > Malacostraca > Decapoda > Penaeidae > Penaeus > Penaeus vannamei. Next base: position 494,092 of record NW_020869308.1, on the reverse strand, counting down.
TCTATTTCTCTCCTCTTTCCCTCCTCCCTCTTCTCTCTTTTTTCTCTCCTCTTCCTTCCCACCTCTCCACTCCCCCCTCCGGCTCTTTAATTCTATTTCTCCCTCTCTCTCTCTCTCCGTTTCCCCCCTTCTTTCTCTCTCCCTCTCCCCTTTCTCTCTCCCTCTCCCCTTCGTTCTCTCTCCCTCTGCCCCCTTGCTTTCTCTCTCCCTCTCTGCCTTGCTTCTCTCTCCTCTCCCCCTTCCTCTTTCCCCCTTCGTCTATCTCCTCTCCCCCCTCCCTCTCCTCTCCCCCCTCTTTCTCTCTCTCTCTCCCCCTTTTCTTTCTCTCTCCCTCTCCCCTTACCCACCTTCCCCCACTCCCCTCCCTCTCCCTCTTTATTCTATTTTCTCCCTCTCTCTCTCTCTCTCCGTCTTCTTTCTCTCTCCTCTCCCCCTTCTTTCTCTCTCCTCTCACCCCTTCTTTCTCTCTCCTCTCCCCCTTCTTTCTCTCTCCTCTCCCCCTCCTTTCTCTATTCTTTCGTATTCTCTCTTCTCCCCCCTTCTTTCTCTCCCCTCTCCCCCTTCTTTCTCTCTCCCTCTCCCCCTTCTTTCCTCTCTCCCTCTCCCCCCTTCTTTCTCTCTCCCTCTCCCCCTTCTTTCTCTCTCCCTCTCCCCCTTTCTTTCTCTCTCCCTCTCCCCTCCTTTCTCTCTCCTCCTCTTCTTTCTCTCTCCCTCTCCCCCTTCTTTTCTTCTCTCCCCTCCCCCCCTTCTTTTTCTCTCCCCTCTCCCCCTTCTTTCTCTCTCCCCTTTTCCCCCTCCTTTCTCTCTCCCTCTCCCCCTTCTTTCTCTCTCCCTCTCCCCCCTTCTTCTTCTCTCTCCTCTCCCCCTTTCTTCTCTCTCCCTCTCTACCCCTTTCTCTTCTCTCCTCCCTCTCCTCCCTCCTCCCCTTCTTTTCTCTCTCCCTCTCTCTCGCCTTTCTCTCCCCCTCCCTCTCCCCCCTTCTTTTCTTCTCTCCCTCTCCCCCTTCTTTCTCTCTCCTCTTCCCCTCTTCTTTTCTCTCTCCCTTCCCCCCCCTCTCTCCCCCTCCTTCTTCTTTCTCTCTCCCTCTCCCCCCTTTCCTCTCTCTCTTTTTTTCTTCCCTCCCCTTCTCTTCTCTCTCGCCTCCCCCCCTTTCTTTCTCTCTCCCTCTCCCCTTCTCTCTTCCTCTCCCCCCTTCTTTCTCCTCTCCTCCCCCCTCTTCCTCCTCCCTCTCCCCCCCCCTTTCTTCTCTCTCCTCTTTCCTTCTCTCTCCCTTCTCCTTTCTTCTCTCTCTTCCTCTCCCCCTTCTTCTCTCTCCCCTCTCCCCTTCTCCTCTCCCTCCCTCCGTCCCCTCTCCTTTTTTTTTTCTCCCTCTTCTCCCTCTCTCTCCCTCTCCCCCTTCTTTCTCTCTCCCTCTCCCCCTCTTCTTTCTCGTCTCGCCTCTCCCCCCTTCTTTTCTCTCTCCCTCTCCCCTCCCACCTCTCCCACTCCCTCCCCCCTCTTTTTTTCTCCCCCCCTCTCTCCTTCTCTCTCTCCCCTTTCTTTCTCTCTTCTCTTCTTTCTCTCTCCCTCTCCCCCCTTCCTCTCCCCTCCCCCCTTTCTTTCTCTCTCCCTTCCCTCCTTTCCTCTCTCCCCCTCCCCCCCTTCTTTCTCTCTCCCTCTCCCCCCTTCTTTCTCTCTCTCTCTCTCTCCCTCCCTTTCTTTCTCTCTCCCTCTCCCCCTTTCTTTCTTCTCCTCCCTGCCCCCTTCTTCTCTCTCCTTTCCTCCCTTTCCCACTCTCTTTCTCGTCTCTCCTCTCCCGTCTTTCTCTCTCCGCTCTCCCCCCTTCTCTTTCTTTTCTCTCCCTTTCCCCCTTTCTTTCTCTTCCCCTTCCCCTCCCCTCTCCCATCCCTCCCTCCCCTCTCTTTTTTTTATCTCCCCCCTTCTCTCTTCTCTCTCCCCCTTTCCCTCTCCCTCTCTTCCACCTCTCCCACTCCCTCCTCCCCTCTTTTTTTCTATCTCCCCCTCTCTCTCTCTCCCCCTTTCTTTCTCTCTCCCTCTCCCCCTTTCTCTTTCCCTCACTCACTTGCGAGAAGCTATTGCCTCCGTCTCGTATGTAATTTAATCCACTGAACAATTTCCAAATGTCAAGACCAAAAAAAAAAAGAAAAAAAAAACTGCATCGAAATGGAATCTCAAATAGATGGAGGAAAAAGAAGAACAATAAAGAAGAAGTAGAAGGCAAAAAAAAAACGAAGAAAACAACGAAAAAGAAGAAAGAAGAGAAGAGAAAATAAGAAAAAAGAAGCAGAAAACATCTCTTCACGAAAGTACACAGAGGAAAATAACAGAATCCACATCACAAACTCGATAAACCTTTGTGTACTTTCGTGAATAGATTTTTTTTTTCTTATTTCCTCTTCTCTTCTTTCTTCTTTTTTTCTTCTTCTTTTCTTTTTTTTTGTTGTTTTCTTCGTGTTTTTTTTTTTTTTTTTGCTTTCTACTTCTTCTTTTTTTGTTCTTCTCTTCTTCCTCCTGCTATTCTTCTTTTTTTCGTGTCTCTCCTTCCTCTTTTTCTTTACTGGTTGTTACAAATCTCCTTAAGTAATAAAGTTTCCTAGTAATTATTCCTTCCCCATCAAATCTTTTTCATATATCTCTACTTATCTGTTTCCTAAAATCATCTAATTAATAAGCATATATATTAGAGGTTTAGTTCCGCAGACACAACAAAAATTATCCATTTGTAATATACAAATTTGATTGTCATAAAAGTTAAACCCTTTAAAATGTTTTATGAATCGGTATTATATATATATATATATATATATAATATATATATATATATATATATATATATATATATATATATATATATATATATATATATATATATATACTATATATATATATATATATATATATATATATATATAATATATATATATATATATATATATATATATATATATATATATATATATATATATATATATATATATATATATATATATATATAATATAATAATATATATATATATATATATATATATATATATATATATATATATATATATATATATATAATTATATATATATATATATATATATATATATATATAATATATATATATATAGAGAGGTATTATCAAAAGAAAGGGTAACTTCACAAAAACTATCATAGGTATCTTTTCTTTCATAACAAATTCATCACATCAGTTAAATCATCATTACTATCAAATATTCGTGTATTTCATTTACTTATTTGTCCATTTTTAAAAAAGTCGAAACGAAACAGAAAGACGAAAAAAAAAATATTAAAGGTAAAACATCCATGAAATATTTGATTGACTGTTTAAGGACAAAAAAAAAAAAAAAAAAAAAAAAAAAAAAAAAAATCTATTTCGGAAAGTGGCTTTAAATTGCTTTTGAAAGGTTAAGTGAAACTGATCCAAAAACAACGATTGGAAATGTTGGTTTGATATCATAATTATCATCGTTATCATCTTTGTAATTACGACTACTTCTGTTACTATTATCATAATTACTGTCATCACCATCATTATTATTCCTTATTATCAATATTCTCCTTATCATTTCCAGTGTAAAAGTAATGAAATATGATTATAAAAAAAAAATCGATAATGATCAGGGTAATGATTATCATCATTATTTTTACTTCTTATACATTATCGTTTCCACCATCAACATTACTGTAGTTATCATTCTTATCATCATTTCTATTATCATTATCACCATTACTACTCCAGAAATAAACAAAAGTAAATAGAAAAGAAAAGAACTTTAATAAAATTTCTCGCTATTAAAGGTCACTCTCTCTTAAACATTTTATCTTTTAATTTGATATCAAATCCCGGAAGAATGAAAAAAAAAAAAAAAAAAAAAAAAAAAAAATGGGCGTCATTATTCCTACGAACTTTCTGCTCAAAGGTTGGAGAAAATAGATTATTTATCTATTTATGTCTATCAACGTATTTGTTTATTTATTTATTTATGTATTTATCTATCTATCTAGATTTTATGCACAATTCGGTTGGCTGATTCCTATTATGGAATTTCAGTTGTTGTTTTTTCTTTTTATTTTCATCTTTTAGCTTATTTTTTCCTCTCTCTCTCTCTCTCTCTCTTCTCTCTCTCTCTCTCTCTCTCTCTCTCTCTCTCTCTCTCTCTCTTCTCTTTTTTCCTCCTCCTTTTCTCCTTCTCCTTCTCCTCTTCCTCCTTCTCCACCTCCACCACCACCACCTCCTCCTCCTCTCCTTCTCCTCCTCCTCTTCTTCCCTTCTTCCTCCTCCTCCTCCTCCTCCTCTCTTCTTCCTTCTCCTTCTCCTCCCCACCTCCACCCCCTCCTTCTCCACCTCCTCCTCTTCCTTTCTCCACCACACCCCGTCCTCTTCCTTCTCCTCCTCCTCTTCTCTCCTTCTCCTCTCTCCCGTTCCACCTCCACCACCACCACCCTCCTCCTCCTCTTCCTTCTCTCCTTCTCCTCCTCCTCCTCCCCTCCTCCCTTCCTTCCTCACCGTCTCCTCCCTTCTCCAAGCTCCTTTGGCCAATCCTCTTACTCCCTCTTAGATAATCCTCTCGTCAGGCGATGATTCACACCCAAGTTGGTCAGTCGGAAGTCGGAGGTCAGTCGGAGGTCAGAGATCGGAGGTCAGAGTCGGAGGTCAGAAGTCGAGGTCAGAAGTCGGAGGTCAGAGGTCAGAGGTCAAGAGGTCGGAAGTCGGAGGTCAGAGGTCGGAGTCAGAGGTCGGAGGTCAGAGGTCGGAAGGTCGGAGGTCAAAGGTCGGAAGTCGGAGGTCAGAGGTCGGAGGTCGGAGGTCATAGGAAGGTCGGATCAGCCAATCGGTCTGCTGGATAGTCGGTCAGATCAGTTAGTCGGTTTTTCGGTCAGTCGGTCGGAGGTCGGGGGTAAGATGTCGGAATTCTGTGTCGAAAGGTGATCGATGCCCCTAAAGATATATCGTCTTATCGTGATTGTTATTGTTTATTTATTTCTTTTCTTCTGAGGAGTGGGAAAGCAAGGGAGAGATAGAGAGAGAAAGCGAGAGAAAAAGCGAGAGAGAGAGAAAGAGAAAGAGTGTGTGATCAGAGAATGAGAGAGAGGGAAAGAGAGAGAGAGACAGAGAGACAGACAGACAGACAGAGACAGAGACAGCAGACAACAGACAGAACAGAGACAGAGACAGACAGACAGCCAGACAAACAGAC
>NW_020869308.1:473887-476387 GCF_003789085.1 Penaeus vannamei | reverse complement strand
CGATAAAAAGCAGATGAGTAGATAATGTAAATGCCATTACAAATCGGATTATTGCGCAGTTGCTCGGTAGATGCATCTAGCAAAGTAAACTATTAGGCAGAAATATAAACGCTTTGATAACAACAACAACAACGATTAAACGAAAAAAAAAAAATGCTCGCGTAACACAGTAAACGTTGAAATTCCAAAACTCTCTCAAGTGGGAAACCAAGCACTTGAAATTCACTCAAAGAGGAAAATTCACTCAAAATAGCAAAATTTCCTCAAACGCAAAGTCGCTCAAACCGCAAAGAGCACCAGCATTATTTACGAATGCTACGGCCGCGTTCGTTCATTATCTCCTCCAATACATGAACGCAGAATAGGATCCAAAAATATATCAATAGAGAGATAAATGGAGAGAGAGAGACAGAAGAGAGACGAAGAGAGAGAGAGAGAGAGAGAGAGAGAGAGAGAGAGAGAGAAGAGAGAGAGAGAGAGAGAGAGAGAGAGAGAGAGAGAGAGAGAGAGAGAGAGAGAGAGAGAGAGAGAGAGAGAGAGAGAGAGAGAGAGAGAGAGAGAGAGAGAGAGAGAGAGAGAGAGTTCGAAAGCCTCTTCTGCGAGTGTCACCTGAAAGCGGAAAAAAGAGGGGGAAGCAGAGAGAGAAAGGGGGATAAAAAGGCTCCGAAAGGGGAGGAGGAAAAGGAAAGAGGAAGGAGGAGGAGGAGAGGGGGAATAGGAGGAGGGACGAGGAGGAAGCAGAAAGGGGTCAGGGAGGAGAAGAGAGAAGAGGAAAAGGAGGGCGGGGGTAAAAAAAGTGGGGTTTAGGGGGCGATGGAGTTGGTGGAGGGAGGGGGGGGGGCGTGGCAGTTGCTTGGGGGGACACGCGGAAATGGGCGAAGAGAAATGGGGGAAGAACCGAAAATGCTTTTTGGATGGTTAGAGAGGGAAGAGAGAGGGGGGGGGAGGGGGAGGTGGGAGGAGGGGGAGGGGGAAAAATGGGGTCATGATGATGATGAAAGGTTGACGAAAAGGGGGAAGCAAACAGAAAGATAGGTAGATAGGGAGAAAGAGAAAGAGAAGAGAGAGAGAGAGAGAGAGAGAGAGAGAGAGAAGAGAGAGAGAGAGAGAGAGAGAGAGAGAGAGAGAGAGAGAGAGAGAGAGAGAGAGAGAGAGAGAGAGAGAGAGAGAGAGAGAGCAAAGTAGAGAGAGAAAGAAAGCGAAGTAGGAGAGTGGTGGAGATATATGATAGATGGGTTGATAAAGAGAGGTAGATAAAGAGAGAGAAGGGATAAATGAGAATGAAAGAATTGAGAAAGGGGAAGAGAGGGAAGGCAATTTCAGAGGGACGGAGAGGGGAGAGGCTAAAGAAGGGTAGAGGAAAACAAGAGAAGGATTGGAAGAGAAGAGGGAGATAAATGCATGAATAGGTAGAGAGAGCAGAAAAAATGATAGATGGCTGGATAGATAGATAGAAAGTGATAGGTGGTTAGACATAGATAAATGGATAGAAACTTAGAGAGAGAGAGGGGGGGGGCAGAGAGAGAGAGAGAGAGAGAGAGAGAGAGAGAGAGAGAGAGAAGAGAGAGAGAGAGAGAGAGAGAGAGAGAGAGAGAGAGAGAGAGAGAGAGAGAGAGAGAGAGAGAAAGAGAGAGAGAAGAGAGAGAGAGAGAGAGAGAGAGAGAGAAGAGAGAGAGAGAGAGAGAGAGAAGAGAGAGAGAGAGAGAGAGAGAGAGAGAGAGAGAGAGAGAGAGAGAGAGAGAGAGAGAGAGAGAGAGAGAGAGAGAGAGAGAGAGAGAGAGAGAGAGAGAGAGAGAGAGAGAGAGAGAGAGAGAGAGAGAGAGAGAGAGAGAGAGAGAGAGAGAGAGAGAGAGAGAGAGAGAGAGAGAGAGAGAAGGGGGCGACAGGAAAGGAGAGAGAAGGCAATAACCCGAAATGAAAAGGGGCAAAGAAAGGGCAACGAAGAAGGGGGACGAGAAGGAAAGAGAAGAAAGGGGGACAGGGTAAGGGGGGCGGGGGCATCCTAGAAGGGGTCTGAAAGGGGCCTGTGCTAGAGGGAAGACAAGACGCTGGGATCCGTTGCTTTGGCATGGCGGAGGGGTAGGGAAGGTGGGGGGAGGAGAGGTGGGGGGAGGGTAAAAGGAGGGAGGAAATAGAGGAGGAAGAGGGAAGGGGAAAGGGAGGGTCTGGGAATCGAGAGGGGGGGGGAGAGGGAAGGAAGGAGAAGGAGGGAGGGCCTGGGGATAGAGGAGGGAGAGGGAAGGAAGAAGGAGGAGGGAGGGTCTGGGAATAGAGGGAGGGGAGGGAAGGAAGAGGAGGGAGGGTTTGGGAAAAGAGGAGGGGAGGGAGGTGGAAACTTAGCGTGCGAAGAGGGAGGAGGAAGATGGCGAAATGGGGATTGCAGTTTACCGTTAATGCCATTGGGAAGGGAGCAGGGGGGGGGGGGGGGGGGCGAGTAGGGGAGGGGAAGGGGACTATCGCTTGTTCGTTAATGCCTTTGACAATTTTTTATAATCTTTAA
>NW_020869308.1:453887-463887 GCF_003789085.1 Penaeus vannamei | reverse complement strand
AACACACGTAAACTTACACCTGATTTATGATACACAATTACACTTGGAATTCATAAAAGCAACGCGAAAGTAGTCTTTTACACAATCGTCTTATTTCAACGGTTTTAGACACTTCGCAGAAGGGAAAAGACGCGAAGTTAGCTTAACGTGGAGCAAATGAGGCAATAAATTTTCTTGATTCGGTGCCATCATGTTTATTAGAATGATATGCCAAAAAAAAGGGAGGTTATTGAGGAGACTTAAACACTGAAGTGAGTTTTTGAGTTATGCTTAATGGGACAAGAACGTATGTACTGTACTATCTCTAAATCTAATTACGGTGAACTAAGGATATGCAAATTAATCTCGTATATGAATTAGGGTTTGTGTTTTGTTAATTTTTGTATCTAAAACTGACCACATTTTAAAATTTTATCTATTTATTTATTTAGTGCTTTGTCCATTTTTGTATCTAAAACAGACCACATTTTTTTTCTCGTTCACCCTACCTTTGAAAGTATAAGATAAAAACTTTCTTTCTATATATATTTCCTACAGTAGAGATGGGGAGGGAAAAACCCAACCTCCTATGTAAAGCAAGTCGCATGAAATATGAATCCGAAGTCCCAGGCTCCTGACCAAGCTCTATGGGTCAGAGGTCAAAGGAGCTCCATAATTCAGGTCGATTTGCCAATAGTCATTCGAAGTTCCTGTATTCTCGGCGGAAAGTCTGGTTGGTTGGCACTTTGCTTTCCTCAGAACGGTGTTAATGGGTCTGATTGTAACGGGAATAATCATAGGTTGAAGGATGGTGAAAAATTATATTGGTTGTGTGTGGGAACTATTATCCTTTTTAGTTGGTGAAATATATGTATATAGGTGTGTAAGCATGTACAGTGGTTCACACACACACACACAAATACAAACACACATACCACAAATATATTGTATATAGATGTGTAGGTATATACACAGGTTCACACACACCCACACAAATACAAACACACACACACACACACACACACACACACACACACACAACACACACAAACACACACACACACACACACACAACACACACACACGGAGCCATTGCCATAGACCCTCTCCACCATGAAGTATCATGACACATACAAAACAATGTTCTCCAACTCATTACCATGCTGATTACCCGTTAACTACAGGGAGCGGGTGCGCGAGCGCGTGTTAGGGAGGTTCTGCTGTTTTGTTGTTTGGCCGAGTGAAATATTCATACGGAGGACGAATTTATTTGGGATTTCGTTTCCTCCTTTTTTCGACATTTGAATGTTTTGTTTTGGTTTGTTTTGGTTGTGTTTGTAAGCAAGATGATGAGGATGTGTTTGCGGTCTCTTGTGAAGTATGAGGTATGTTGGGTCTTTTGACTGTCTTTCTCTCTCTCTCTCTCTCTCTCTCTCTCTCTCTCTCTCTCTCTCTCTCTCTCTCTCTCTCTCTCTCTCTCTCTCTCTCTCTCTCACCCTCCCTCTCTCTTTCTCTTCTCTCCTTTCACCCCCCTCTCCTCTCTTCTCTCTCTCTCTACCTATCATCTCATTCTCTCTCGCATACTCTACCCGCACCGTGCATGAAACCGGTGCCCCCCCCCCCCCTTTCGTGCGATGCCGCGCGGTGACTCCAGCCTCAAGAGCGGCGACACATGCGTTATTGAGGAAAAGGAGAATGAGGACAAGGTGAGTGAGGGGAGGCGGGGGGAGGGAGCAAGGGAGGGTATCTGAGGGAGGGGGGTGGGGGGGGAAACTGAGGGAGGGAAAGTAGAGAGGGGAAACTGAGGTAGGGGGGGAGGTCAAGGGAGGGGAAGCAGGGGGAAGGGGCGTAGGAGGGGATATTGAGGGGGAAAGAGTAAGGAGGGGAAACTGGGGGAAGGAAGGGCGTGGGGGTGGGGCGAGGAGGGGAATGTCCGGTGAGAGGGATGTGGGGAGGTAATAAACGACACTGAATAGCAAGTTTGTTCGGAGTGAGGGCGGGGAAGTACGGGGGGGGGGGGGGGCGAGTCAGAGTACACTGGCGCTCGAGGGAAGAGGAGCAGAGGTGGGGGGGGGGTCTGGTGGGTGGCTGGAAGAAAAAGTGGAGAGTAGGAGAAACAGGGGGAAGAAGAAGAAGAGGAGGAAGAGGAAGAGGGGAAAGAAGAAAGAGGATGATGGGGAGGATAGGGAGGAGGAAAAAGGGGGAATGGGAAGAGAGGGGGAGGATGGGAAGAATAAGAAGGAGGAGGAAGGATAAGGAGAAGGAAAGAGGAGGAACAAGTAGGAGAAGGGGGACAGACGGAGAGGAGGGGGTAGAAAGAGGGGAGAGGGGGAAAGAAGGGAGTAGAGGGAGGGGACAGAGAAGAGAGGTGACTATATAGGTACGTTGGAGTGCGTGGAGTACACTCGAGTGTGCGGGGGAGTGAAATATGAGGGCAAGGAGTCGTGTTCATGATGGAATCAGCTTGAAACACGTGACATCCTCATATCGGGGAGGAGGGATGGGGGGCGGACGGGGAGGGATGGAGGGGAAAAAAGTCGGAGATTGCGGGGGTGGATAGACAGACAGACAGACTGACAGATAGAGATAGATATAAGATATGATATGATTATAAGCTCTACCTCTTACCCCCGCCCCACCCCACCCACCCCCTCTCCCCCCTCCCCAACTCGCGGGAGATTTTCGCAACGAATTCAATCCCCTTTCAATCGCGAAATCAACTCCGCCGGACACCCACTTGACACCCTAGCTTCCTCGGGGTCATCTCCGCCGCCGCCTCTCCCTGGGCTCACGGAATCCCGAAGTTCCTTTTGATGTCGATGTCAGCTGATAAATCCCAAAGGCGGCAGTCAGTGGGTCCTTTCTGGCCGCGTCCGACCAGCCGCTGAGCCTCGTTAAGATAGCTTCAGCCTGTTATTGCTTCTCTTTATGTTTACTGAAGCCCGAGTTAAAAATAGCCTCCTTCCCTCCCTTCGCATAATGGCTGTACTGCTACCGGGGGAGAGGGAGGGAAGGAGAGGGAGGAGGGAAGGAGGAAGAGAGAGAGAGAGAGAGAGAGAGAGAGAGAGAGAGAGAGAGAGAGAGAGAGAGAGAGAGAGAGAGAGAAAGAGAGAGAGAGAGAGAGAGAGAGAAGAGGGAGAGAGAGAGAGGAGAGAGAGAGAGAGAGAGAGAGAAGAGAGAGAGAGAGAGAGAGAGAGAGAGAGAGAGAGAGAGAGAGAGAGAAAGAGAGAGAGAGGAGAGAGAAGAGAGAAGAGAGAGAGAGAGAGAGAGAGAAGAGAGAGAGAAGAGAGAAGAGAAAACAACAATAGAATAAGAGAGACCAGAAAGAAAAAAATAATCAGAAAGAAAAGAAATCTACCTCTCTGACATTCGACAAAACGCCCGCAAGCCATCCCGAAGGTGAAAACGACACCGATCCCCGCCAGGTGGCATTCCCTCGAAGACGCAGCGACGGCGGAGAAGACATGTGGAAGGTGGAGATGGTGGATCAAGGCGAGACCGTTCATCCACCCAGAAAAAAGGAACGGTAATGCATGCCCTGGCCGGCCGTCCACACTCGTTAACATGTACATTTATCATAATCAACCTCGAGCGTCTTATGGCGTCATTGCGAACCTCGAAAGTCTGATACGAAAGAGCGAGAGAAATAGATGGTGATAAAGGTTGATAAAGAGTCAAAGATTGAGATGGATTGAGGGATGGCTGGAGAGAGGGAGATGGAGAAGGAAGAAAGAGAGAGAGGGGGAGAACCTGAAGGAGATAGTGAGATAGAGATAGAAAGATAGATAGATAGAGAAAGAATAGAGAAGATAGAGATAGAGATAGATAGATAAATAGATAGAGATAGATGCACAGAGACAGACAGATAGATAGATAGAGATAGATGCACAGAGACAGACAGATTGATAGATAGATAGGTAGATATATATGTTGATATATAGATAGATAGATAGAGAGAGACGAGACAGAAAGATAAAGAGAGAGGTAGAGATAGAAAAGAGAAATTGAGAAAGATAGATGAACAGATAGGCAAAAAGATAAACAGATAAATAGATAAATAGGCAGATAGATAAACAAATAGATAAATAGATAGATGAAGATTGGTAGATAGATAGACAAACAGACACAGACATAGATAGAGAGAGAAAGAAACGGACAAGCATAGAACCTTTCCCAGGCCGCCATCCTCCCGAAAACTCGAACTCGAAGCCCAACCGAAAAGCACTTGCTGCACAATTCAGAGGCCTCGTACGCACGTTCTGAGGGCCACACGTGCTGCTCCATCCCCCCCCCCCCCCCGCCCCTCCCCCTCCCCCTCACCCCCCCCTCTGAAGGTCCATCCACCACGCTTACCCGAAATGGACCCGAGTCTTCCCAGGGCGCCCTCGGAGGCAATATAACCCGGCTGTATCTTACGCCGTATCCACACAGGGACGAGTGGGATTAGTGCTCTCGGGGCTTCAGACAAAGCCTCGGCTCCGAACATTTCATGACGTCGTGAATAAAAACCTCCCTCTAAATTGCATGGCACGCCGGATCATGCAAGATAGATCGGGCAAACAGTGCATGTTGTTTGGTGCATGTGTGTGTCGTGTGTGTGTGTGTGCATGGGAAGCGATGTTTGTATTGAAACCGTTATATGCTCATTTGCTGCTTTATATGGAGATCCCGTCGATGTTTTGCATATTGGAAAACGAGTAGTAGATCATTATAGTCTTTTTAATGTATAGAACAGGATCGATTTGGGCTCTGGAGGTCACTGTCGATCGCTCTGTTAGATTTAAAAGGAAGAAAAATGTTTTCTTCTAACTTCTCTCTATATATAAATGTTTGTCTGTCTGTCTGTCTATCTGATTGTCTGTCTCTTTTATACTCTTTTTCTCCCTCTCTCTTTCTCTTATTTGTCTCTCTGTATGTCTGTCTGTTTGTCCTTCTGTCTGTCTGCCTCTCTTCCTTGCTCTCTCTTCCTCATAATTAACTGGGATTATTTGAATATCTTTTCACAGAATTCTTTCTATACCGATCACTATATCTGTCTGCATGTCTATTTATCTATCCAACTCTACCACCCACTCCGTTTATCTATGTTTTGCATCAATGTGTATATGCTTAAATGTTAATATACAATGCATATTCCACATCTATTATCTATCTATCAGACTGCCTAATTACATGTCCTTCTACTTTCTGCGGCTCATACGCGGCTATAAATGGGCTAATGATAATTTTTCTTGATAATTAGCAGTATAATCATGTAACATTCCCGTTTCCGCACTCACCACACTCTTACTACAGCCTGCATTGAACCGATCTCCTCGGCAGGTCCCCCTCCCTATGCTCGTGCTACTCTGCATGATAACCTAAGACTGAGGTAAAGCATACGATGCGTAACCAGTATCATGATGATGGCGATAAGATAGAGACGATGTGCGGGGCAAGTTGATGACAGAGAAGGAGGCAGGAAGTGATTATGATGGCAATGTAGAGAGGCTCACGGATGTGAAGTGATGATGGTGATGACTGGGAGAAGGCACTCGGTGGAATCTTGATGATGGCCGATAAGAAGAGATAGCGGGAACGTGATTGACGCAGTCGCGTTTCCATTGGGTGTTGCCCTATGCCATGTCGCTTACCGTGATCTTCCTCCACCCTCGCCTCCCCTACGACCTTCGCTCCATCTGACTTCAGATCACTGCATCACAGACGAGCGAGGAATTATCCGCTTCTCCGTCGGCCTTCCTCCGATGGTTATGTGCTATCCCAGGGGGAGGAGGCATGAAGTGGATGAAGATACGAAGGAGGAAATAAGGCATAATGGTGCAGTACTCAGAGAAGGCCATGGGGCGGGGAAACGTCGAACTACACAGACTGTACATTCCGGTTCAGTTGACACTGCCCATCGCCCTCCACCGACCCCAATTCCTCACTTTACTCCTCTCATCGCTCTCAACGACCACCGCTTCTCTAATTCTCCTCCCAAGCCCCCCTCTCTCCTTTCATGTCCTTGTATTCCCCATGATATTACCCGAAATAGTATAATGTTTTTTTTCATCCTTATCCCATGCGCCACTTATCTACTCCTCCCTTCATGCTAGATGACAGAAAAGCAGTTCCTCCCCCCCCTGGTCACCACGATGATCCCCCCATCCGACAAATGGCACCCTATTTCTTAGCTATATTTAATTTTCCTAGGCTCCTTAACTAACCTAACCTCCCACCGATGAGCACTCCCACCTCTCCCTCCGCCTGGCGCCCCTTACTCACCTTTGCGCTCTGTAATCTTTTCTGCTACTGCTCCGCTACATTTAATGTGGTCGTCGAGCCCGCCCGCATTGCACCACGACCACTGGTGTACATCGGGGGGGCGTACACTGCCACTTGCGCGCATTACAGCCGCGTGTACACCCTGACTTGCAGTACATGTTCACTCGTTCACTCACTGCCTTGTGAAACTTAATCGCTGCTCCCTGAGTCATACACACCCTTGTACACGTCAGCGGACTCCCTGTTCTCTCCCTGTGTAACGTCCATGCACAAAACATTACATGTACACGACTACGCCAAGTACACACCTTCATCATCGTTATAATTGATTTACCGTTTTCATTCTTACTGGTTATCAACTTCCTTTCTACTGTGGTCTGTCTGTGGTCTGGCTGTCTGTCAGTCTGTCATCTTCACCGCCGCCCCTTTCTCTGGAGTACGTGCACCATCATCCTTACATCCTCCTTCGTATCTTCATCACTTCCTGCTCCTCCCTAAAACAGCCATCACCACTTCCTCCTCCTCTCTATTGCTCATCATCATCATCACTTCCTCCACCTTCTCCCCATCACCATCGTCATCACTTTCCCCGCCTATTTCTTTTTATCGCCATCATCACTTCCACCTCCTTCTCCCTGTCACCACCATCATCACTTCCTCCTCCTCTCTATTGCCATCATCATCACTTCCTCCTCCTTCTCTCCATCATCACTTTCCCCGCCTCTCTCTTCTTATCGCCATCATCATTACTTCCATCTTCTTTCCCATCTTATTATTATCATCAGCAATACCTCCTCTTCCTCATCCCCATCACATCCTCCTCTTTTCCCCCCTTCACCACCATCATCACTTCATCTTCCTCTCCTTACTCCTCCTCCTCCTTATCCCCCTCATCACCACATCCCTCCTCCCTCCTATTTCACCATCATCACCACATATTCCTCCTCTTTACCCTTATCACCATCATCACCATATCCTCCTTATCACCCTCATCACCATCACCGCTTCCCTTTCCCGTGAAGTACCCCCCCCCCCCCCACCCCGCCCACCTCCTCTGTCCGGCCCACACTCCTGGCCCTCGAGCCGCCCGTGGTCTCATGGCCCGCTCGGCCCCGCCCCTCATGCCCCGCTCCCCCCGCCCCTCATGGCCCGGGCGCACATGTACGTCTTATGAATATGCATCAGTCGTTCCCGGCCGCATTTATGACAAATAAAAATGCCTCGGGTTAGTTTAAATGTAAACAACATACACACACGCGTACACGTTGACGTACGCACGCACATACATGCATATATTCTCATACTGACTATAAACACACGCAATGTACGCGCGCGCACGCCACGCACACACACACACACACACACACACACAACACACACACACACACACACACACACACACACACACACACACACAACAACAACAACAACAACAACAACAACAACAAAACAAAACCAAGACCCCCCAATAAATCACCAAGAAAGACAAAATAAAAAAGTCAAAATTATCATCCCCTCCCAATCCCCTCTCCTTCCCTCCCCTCCCCTTCCCTCCCCTCCCCTCCCTCCCTCCTCTCTCCCCTCAAGAACGGAAGCAAATTGTCATCACATGAGAGAAGTGGAGCATTCGAGCCAGATCCACGGATGAAGTAATAACGCGGCGCACGCAAAACGAGCAAGCAAGCAGCCGCGGGGGAAATAGACGCATGTGTGAAAATATATTGCGTATTTGCTTTGGGGTCTCTCTCTCTCTCTTTTTTTCTCTTTCTTTATTTCTTTTTTTTCTTCTCTGTCTCTGTCTGTCTCTTTTTCTTTTTTCTTTCTTTCTCTGCATCTGTCTCTCTGTCTGTCTGTCTGTCTGTCTGTCTGTCTGTCTGTCTGTCTGTCTGTCTTCTCTCTCCTTCTCTTCTCTCTCTCTCTCTCTCTCTCTCTCTCTCTCTCTCTCTCTCTCTCTCTCTTCTCTACTCTCCCCTTCACCCTCCCTCCTACCTCTTCCCTTCCCCATCCCACTCTCCCTCTCATTCCCCTTCCCCTTCCCCCCCCCCCCTTCCTGTCCTTAAGCACACACAAGCAGAGATGTACTACTGTGTATGAGCATATGATATATTTATTTAGAAATGTGTATTCTAAGTGTTTGCCTTTAATCATGATAACGATCGAGATATATAATGACCGAAATATGATCATCAATAAGAAAAACGATAATTATGAGGAAAAGAATATCAAGATAATGATGACAGAAATAATAATTAATACCAATGAGAAAAGTAACTCTTTGTAAGATAACAGAGTCAATAAAAAATGTAGATAATTGTAGATTTTCTTCTTATTTTGTCTACATTGCCGTTGCTCTTCTTCTCGGCGATAAAAAGTATTACAGGGTCTTTTTATGTAATTATAATGCTGCATCAGTAGTCGCAGCAGCCCAAGAAAAAGAAGCAACACAACTTTATGATACGAGCACGAGTGAGCGAGCAATCTTCACTTCACCTTTTGCAAGCAAGAACGAGTTTTAAAATGAACAAGATAACACGACTTTGCCTTCAACAAGAAGCAAAATTATTTTAAGGATTTACATTCACAACGTTTATCTGGCCACATGCCAAAAGGAAATATGAATAAATGAATAAATGGCCACGAATAAATAAAAGTCCAAAGATATTCTCATCAACATTTCTATAAAGTTCTTTCCAAAACCCACTGGAATTCTTTTCGACATTGTAAAAAAAGAGAATCATAGAATTGTGACAAATCTTAAAAAACATGACTGATTTTTCGCTTTCTTCTGCACACCGAAGATCGTTCACTCATTCCAATTAATACAGAAAACACACACCTGGATAGCATTAGACAGAAACAAACACAATTCCCTGTGGATTCATTTGATAATAGCGTCGTATCAGCCATAATAGCTCCGTCCATACAGTGAATACGAAAATTTATACCATCCAGTTAAAGGTAATTAATTGCACGGGATCCGAACACTGTGAGATGTATTTATGTGGCGTGTTTTACCAGGGAATCATGTGTCAAATGCAACTGCCACATACCCACGCACATGCACGGACAGGGACAGGGAGTGGGCGGGGATGAGCCTATAGTCATGATGTGAAAAAAATGAAGCATTAGGGAAACATTCATAACAGCTTTAGTGTAATTACGATGGGGATAATGATGATATTGATGATCACGATGATAACAACAACAGGATATAACTATGTTAATGAATATATAGTAGTGATGTAGGAAAATATGAAGCAGCTAGGAGACTTTCACAGCATTGGTATGTATAATTACATTGGGAATAATGACGATATTGATGATCACAATGATAATAACTATATGACAGTCAATGCAATAATTAGGATGATTATGAGGGAAAGGGGTAACAAGGCTAAAGATGGTAATGATAACAGTATTTAGGATAATGATGATAATAATGAGGGAAAATGATGATGGCAGTGGTAATAAAGGTAATTATAAAAAGATGATAGTAAAAATGTTGATGTAATAATGATGATGATAATGGTGATGAAAATTATGATGATGGTGATGGTGATGATGATGATGGTGGTGATGATGATGATGATGATAATGATGATGATGATTAAGATGATTATGAGAATAACTAAAGTTGAAATTCAAGAAAATGAATCGTATAATATGAAGGAGAGAATAGAACAAGGGAAAATACGAATTTCCTTCGAACAAAACATTTATTATTTCCAACAACAGACAATCACAGTCATACTTACAA
>NW_020869308.1:441387-448887 GCF_003789085.1 Penaeus vannamei | reverse complement strand
CCCTCATCATCAGCTGGTGGAATAGCTCTCTCTTCACCCTAGACCTTTGTTCCGGACTCTAAATGCCCAAATCCTCCCTTTTGCGATAGGATTTTGGACCGTGGCGCCGAAACGTGACATATATTATAAAAAGGTTGCGTGACTGAGGAGAATCCTTCACATACTGCCTATCAGTGTGAGCCTGTTTACACGGGAGGGATGTTGACTCTGCTGATTTGGGCAAAAAAATCGCCAATTTTCTGCGTTTTGGGGGAAATCTTCATTTGATTTTATTACGCTCTTGATGAGTTGTGCAATAAAGTTAGACGTGATTGTAATTGTCCTATGTATTTAGTTTTATCTGTTTATGTTTTTATCGCTATTATTTTTAAAAGGTGGTTAGCTATATCGCGCTACGATATTTTTGATTCTATATTCTTTAATTTATTTACTTGTCAGTTTCGTAAGCCTTCGAGAGTTTTTTTTTTTTTTTTTTTTTTTTTTTTTTTTTAGTGAAATACGTAAGAAATCTTTATCTGTTCCCATATTTAGTACAACAATAATTAAAAAAGATACATCTTCAGTAACTTCTATCATCTCTAAATCTTATCTTTTTTTTCTATTTTTTTTCCTTTCTTATTTTCTTCCTTCTCTTGTTATCACCAATTATAATTTCTTTCTCAGAACGCCAAAAGAAATATCACGAGAAGCCAAAACATAAACGGAATAGTACATTCTTGTCTCACTTTTAAGGTCCTGCTATATTTTTAATTTTCTCTGTTCGTCTGTTTTTTTTTTTTCTTTTCTTTCTTCTTCCCTCTGGTTGTCTTCTGCGCCGTTTATAGTTGTCGTATCTGCTGCGCTCTTCATTTCCGAGGTCTTCGTCGGTATGGGGAAGCGAGGGCGAGGCAGGAGGGAGGGACCGCAGGCGAAGCCGACCAGGCGAGCGACGGGAGGGAGGAGGAAGGCGGGAAGGGAAGGAGGGACGGAACGAGGGAAGGAAGGAGTCGAGGAAGGGGAAGGAGGCGCGGGGAGGAGGGAGGCGAGGGAGGAGGTCGAGGGAGCGGCAAGGGCAGGAAGGCGAAGGGAAGCGAGTACGAAGAAGAGGAGGGAAGCGCGAGGGGGAAGGAGGGGAGGGAGGGAGGGGGGAGGGCGGGAGGAAAAGTAGAGAAGCGAAGGAAGAGGGAACGGAGGAGGGAGGAGGAGGGAGGGAGGGAGGAGGGAGGCGAGGAACAGAGTAGAGGAAGGAACGGAAAGGAGGGAAGAAGGGCGGTGAGGAGGATGGAAGAGGGAATAAGGATCTAGGGAGGTAGGAGGGAAAGGAGGGCGGGAGGAGGAAGGAAAGAGGAGTTCAGGATCTAGGGAGGAGAGGAAAAGGAGGACGGGGGAGGAAGATCTAAGGATGAAGGGAGGGGAGGAGGGAGACAAGAGTGAAGGAAGGAAGGAATAGCAGGAGGGAGGGCGAGGAAAGGAAGTACGGAAGCTAAGGCGGGAAGGGGAGGGAAGTGAGTGAGTGAGGGAGAAGGAGGGGAATGAGAGGAGGAGAAGATGGAAAGGGAAGGAGGAGGGTGAGGAAGAGAAATTTGAGAGAGAGAGTCGAGAGAGAGAGAGAGAGAGAGAGAAGAGAGAGAGAGAGAGAGAGAGAGGAGAGAGAGAGAGAGAGAAGAGAGGGAGGAGAGAGAGGCAGGAAAGAATAGAAATGATAGGTAGATAGACATGACAGATAGATAGCCAGATAGAGAGAGCAGCTACTTGCTCACACTTACCTACTATATACGTACTATATTGTTGTGAACTTCTTTGTTTATGTATGTTTACTGCCTCTTCTCTACACATTTTCTTATTGGCTTCCTTATTCTATTTCTTTCTCTGTCCCTCTATCCCTCCCTCTGACTCTTTCGTTTCCTTTTTCCTCCTTAGTCAATGAGCATATAAAATTTACGGAAAAATGAAAATAAATTAAATTAAGAAGAAGAGGAAGATGAAATTAAGGAAAATAGAATTACAAGCGGTAAAGGCTAAAAGAAGAACGTGGGAAGAGGAGTTAGAAAGCGACAAAAGAAAGGATGGAAGAAGAAACATAGGAGAATGAAGAAGACCAGGTTGAGTAGAGAAAAGAAAGAAAGAAAAAGAAAAGAAAAGAAAAGGGAAGAGGAAGATTAAGAGAAAGAAAAAGAAAAGGAGAGAGCCAAAAGGAAATGAAAATTAAGAGAAAGAAAGAGGAAAAAGAAAAGAAAAAAGAGAAAAAACGAAATCAAAATTCAATACCGATTAAGAACCAGAATAAAAGGAGGAAAAAGGAGATTTCGTCCCACGTCGCCCCGGCGTCTGTCAGCAAACTTCGGAAGAGTTAAGGACCAGTGTGACAATGTTGGACAGTCCTGCTCTCTGCTGCTCGTCATCCATGGCTCGCGTGGTTGGCTGCGCGGTGTACACACAAACAATGGATTGGTTAAGGAGCACATTCAGTTCAGGTTGTCTTGTGTTCGCGATGGGCTTTATATACTTGTTGTTATGTGGTGTGTGTTAATANACTAAACCATAGGATAATGTCAGATAAATATACAAATAACAAAACGGATAAAAAGAATAACCCAGAGGAAAAGACAAGAATAAGATAGACAAAGATACAAAATAAAACAAAACGGATAAAATAATAAGCAGAGAAAAGATAAGAATAAGATAAGATAAAGATACAACTAAAACAAAACGGATAAAAAAAAATAAGCAGAGAGACAACACTAGAAAACAGGCCTATAAAATAACGAGGTAAAATGAAGACCTTTATTTAGAGCCGTGGATAGGCCTACACGCTCCACAACCTTCACAGCAGCACAAAAAGCGGAAACTTTTCACAATATTTTTCAGGAAAGTTTTGAAGGCGCGTGGGTTGTGGATGGATTGATTCGTCACCCTCGCTCTCTCACCCTCTCTCTGTTTCTGTCTCTGTCTGTCTCTTTTCTGTTCTCTGTTTCCCTGTCTCTGTTCTCTCTTCCTTTCTCTGTCAGTCTCTGTCTCTGTCTCTGTCTCTGTCTCTCTCTGTCTCTCTCTCTCTCTCTCTCTCTCTCTCTCTCTCTCTCTCTCTCTCTCTCTCTCTCTCTCTCTCTCTCTCTCTCTCTCTCTCTCTCTCTCTCTCTCTCCCTCTCCTCCCTCTCCTCTCCCTCCCTCCCTCCCTCCCTCCCCTCCCTCCCCATATTTCACCCCCTCCTCTCCCCCTATGTTCACCTCCCTCTCCCTCCCTCTCCCCTCCCCTCTCCCATGTTCACCCCTCAACACACAACTTTCACATTCTCCCCCACTCATTAACCCATACATTCAGCGTCCCCCATCTCCCCCCCCCCTCCCCACCCGCATCTTACATCCACGCTGCACCTCCTCACTTTCCCCCTCCCCTTTCCCATCCCCCCCTTCTCCCGTTCCTCGCCTCCTATCCCTTATCCAACCCTCTCGCCTCCTTTATCCACCCCTCTCCCCTTCCTTATCTCCTCCAACCCTCCCCTCCCCTGTATCCTATCCCCTCCCCTCCTCCTTTCCTTACCCCTATCCCCTCCCCTCTCCACCTACTCCCTCCTCCCCTCCTCTTTCCTCACCCCTATCCCCTCCCCATCCCCTACTCTCCCCCCTCTCCTCTTCACCCCTTTCCCCTACCCCCTCCCCCTTCCCTGTCCCCACTCTCCCTTCCCTCCCTATCCCCCTCCCTCACACCTTTCCCCATCCCCTACTCTCCCCCCTATCCTCCTCACCCCTTTCCCCTTCCCTCCCCCCTTTCCCCCTCCCTCACCCCTTTCTCCCCCCTCACCCCTTCCCCCCACCCCCCCCCCCCCCTCCACCCCCACCTGATCGACCGAAAAGGGAATGCCGATCGAATAATCCAATTATCCATGCTGTATTATCCCGGGCGAGAGGAAGCCAGACGGTGAGTCTGAGGTCGAGGAGGAAATATATATATATTTTTTTTTATCGAATTGTTTTTTTTTTTTGGTAAATAGATTGGAATAGAAATGCAGTGAAAGATATACTGGAGGGAGAGATTTTTCGGATTATTATTATTATTATTATTATTTTTTTTTTGCAAAATAAAGAACAGGCACATGGAAATTGTTTTTTTCGGAATGTTATTTAGCAAGAAGAAAGAAAGAAAGAAAAGTAATTGTGATAATTTTTTCGAAATATTTAGAAACTTTTCAAAAGGATAATGGAGGATAAATTTTCGAAATTTTGCAATAGAGAAGATGATAAATTATAATAATTTGAGAAAAAATCATAACATTTTGGAAAAAAATGTTGGATAGATTCTTGAAATATGCAAAGTAAAAAAGAGGCGTTTATAGTTGATAAAAGAATTAGGAATGTTTAATTATATAGTTAATTATTTATAGATTTATTTGTCTTTCCAAGTAAGTTAAAGGGCAATAAATGGATATAGTATTTAATTATGCTTACATGATTAAAATATTATATGTTCATAATTCACCTTTCCTTTACATTTGTGAAAGGACCATAAGAATAAAATAAAAAATAAACTCTAATTCTATTTACTTATATATTTAGTTAGATATTTATTTGCAGAAACCAATAAATATTCAAATATAAGGACATGCACATGCATAGAAATTAATATATATCTATTATTAGACTTGCATTACCAGATATAGATATAGATATAGATGTAGATGTACCAGATAGATAGATAGGTAGATAGGTAGATGTAGATGTACCAGATAGATAGATTAGATGTAGATTAGGTAGATGTAGATGTACCAGATAGATAGATAGGTAGAGTAGATGTAGATAGATAGATGTAGATAGATAGATAGATAGGTAGATGTAGATGTACCAGATAGATAGATAGGTAGATGTAGATGTACCAGATAGATAGATATGTAGATGTACCAGATAGATAGATAGGTAGATGTAGATGTACCAGATAGATAGATAGGTAGATGTAGATGTACCAGATAGATAGATAGGTAGATATAGACGTACCAGATAGATAGATAGTAGATGTAGATGTACCAGATAGATAGATAGATAGATCTAGATTAGATGTACCAGATAGATAGATAGGTAGATATAGACGTACCAGATAGATAGATAGAGATAGATAGATAGATAGTAGATGTAGAAAGATGTAGACAGATAGACCAGATAGATAGATAGTAGATGTAGACGTACCAGATAGATAGATAGATAGATAGGTAGATGTAGATGTACCAGATAGATAGAGAGACAAATATTAATTTCTGCGCATGTGCATATTCGCATTCATGGATATTCATTGGGTCTGGCAGTTTTACCAAACCGGCAGGTAAATATATTGTTGTGTTTATCGCCATCATTAAGATCGTCAAGGTGAGGTCTCCAATGCAACTTTCACTTTCTTAAAGAGGTTTGGGGGTTTTGTTTTTTTATGTTTATTTTATTTTCTCACGCGCGCCGACTTATGGTTTTGTGGGAAGGAAGCGGGTTGTGTTGTTGGTGTGTGTGTTTGTGTTGTGGTGTGTGTGTGTTTGTCTGGGTGTGTGTTTGGTGTTGTGTCTGTCTGTGTCTGGCTGTGTGTGTGTGTGTACGTGTGTGTCTGGCCATGTGTCTGTCTGTCTGTCTGGCTGTGTAGGTCTGTCTCTCTGGCTGTGTGTGTGTGTCTGTCTGGCTGTGTGTGTGTGTCTGTCTGGCTGTGGGTCTGTCTGTCTGGCTGTGTGTCTTTCCGTTTGTCTGGTTGTCTGTTTATCCTTTCCTTGGGGTCTCTGTTTGTCTGGCTGGCTGTGTATGTGTCTGCCTGTGCGTCGGTCTGTTTGTTTCTCCCTTTTTGTCTTGTTTTCTGTCTCTCCTTGTCGGTTTGTCTCCTCTCCTTGTTCTCTGTCTATATCTCTTCTCTGTGCCTCTGTTTCCCAGTGTTTCTTCCTCTCGCCCTCCCTCTCCCACTCCCTTCCGCCCTCTCCTTCTCCCTCCCAACCCACTCTCTCTTTCACCCTATCTCCCTATATCCCTCTCCCTTCATCCTTTCCCTCCCCCCCCCCCAATCCGCCATTCATATCCCCGAAATAATCATACTATTCCAGGAGTTGTAACACGCACACACGCACACACACAGACACACACACACACACACACATCGCCGTACGTGATACATATCTCCCCGTTGCTAATTAAGTCGTGGGTGAGAGGGAGAGAGGGTGGAAGGTAGTAAGGGAGGGGGAGAGGCGGGAGAGGGAATGGAGTGAAGAGGTAGAGGGAGGAGGGGAGGGAGGAGTAGAGGGAGGGAGGGGAGAGGCGGTGGAAGGAGTGGCGGGGGAGAGGGAGGGGAGGGGAGGAGGAAGAGGGAGAGAGGGAGGAGGTAGCAAGGGAGGGGGGAGACGGGGAGAGGGAGGGAATGGAGTGAAGAGGTAGAGGGGTGGGAGGGAGGGAGGTAAAGGGAGGGAGGGGAGAGGCGGGGGAAGGGAGTGGCGGGGGGAGAGGGAGGGGAGGAGAGGAAGAGGGAGAGAGGGAGGAAGGTAGTAAGGAGGGGAGAGGCGGGGGAGAGAGGGAGTGGAGGGAGTTGGAAGAGGGAGGGAATGGAGGGAGGAGTGGAGGAAGGTAGCAAGGGAGGAGAAGGGGAGAGGGAAGAGGAGGGAGAGGTAGAGGGAGATAGAGAAAGGGAAGAAGAGGGGGGGTTGGGGGTGGAAGGACGAAGGCGGCGAAGGGAGCGAAAGAGAGGAATAGAAAGAGAGAGGCAGAGAAAGAAGATAAAGGAGTGAGTGAAAGAGAGAAGCAAATAACGAGAAGGCACGAAGAACAAAGAGAACGAGAGAAAGGGGAGCAGGAGGAAAAGAGGAGGTGAAAGGGGAATGGAGAATAAGGGGGGGAGGGGAAGGAGGGGAGAAGAAGGGGTAAAAGGAATGGAGAATAAGGGGGGGGGAGGGGAGAATAAGGGGGGAAAGGGATAGGGAGAAGTGGGGTAAAGGGAATGGAGAAGAAGGGGGGGGGGAGGGAATGGAGAATAAGTGGGAAGGGGAGGGAGGGAGGGGAGAGAAGGGAGGGGAAGGGGAGGGGAGACGAAGGGGTTGTCAAGAGGTGTCACGCGAGTCTGGCAAAAGTGGTCGTCCGCCAGTGTATGAATGGGCGGGCCGCTGGTAACACTGCCTGGCCGAGCAAACCATTGATCTGGTCCGCGTGTGTGGAGAGGGCTTAGAGGGGTGGTGGGGGTGGAGGGGGTGGAGGGGTGGGGGTGGAGGGGGATGGGGATGGGAGGGGGGAGGTGGTGGGGATGGAGGGGGTTGGGGGTGGAGGATGGGAGGGGGAGAGGGGGGAGGGAAGGGGGAATGGGGAGGGAGGGAAGGAAGGGGAGGAAGGACACACATACACACATACACACACACACACACACACACAACACACACACGCACACGCACACGCACACGCACACGCACACGCACACGCACACGCACACACACACACACACACACACACACACACACACACACACCACACACACACACACACACACACACACACACACACATACAAACACACACACACACACAC
>NW_020869308.1:433887-436387 GCF_003789085.1 Penaeus vannamei | reverse complement strand
GTTACTCCACGCGCGTTATCACGATTTTAGCTGCACTACGTGCTCAGAGTTCCCCCCTTTGTCCGCCTCCGGACAGATATAGTAGCGTACGCATAAGAGACGGCGCTCCACTCACACTCACGCAGATGCGATAACTCTCCCTCCCAGTTGCTCTTCGCTTCGATCTGGCGCCGTCTCTCATTCTCTCTCTCTCTCTCGTCTCTCAAGCGTACGGTCGGTCCTCTCTTTCATCTCCGACCCTTCTCTGTCCTGCCATCCGAAAAGCTGAGGAGCTCTCGATCTGGGAGGTCTCGCAGGATGATCGATCGTCAGATCAGTCTGCAGACAGTCTCTCGAGAGCAGTCCTCAGGTCATCGCTCAACTCTCGTGAGGAGGATAGGCAGCCTCTGCTATTCATGTCGACGGTTTTTCTGGTCGCTATATCGCCCTTTATCTCTCTCCACGTCTCCTCTGTCTCTGTCAGATCTCTCTCTCTCTCTCTCTCATCTCCAAAGACTCACACATACACACTCCTTCTCTTTCTTCGAGGTCTCCTGAACGCCCGCTCTCTGCTTCTACTAGGTTGTGCGCAGGTGATGCAGCCATCTTCAGGGCGCAGCAAGCAAGCAAACAAACAAGAAAGAAAACAAGAAAGCAAAGAAACAAAAAACAAACAATCAACTTAAGGCATACTCACTATAATAAGAAAGTACACGTTAACAAACATCCACTCGATAGAAGTAAACACAAACAAGAAAGTAAAGCAAATACAAAAACCAAAAGCAGGAGCAAACATAAAAAAGAAAGTAAGTAACACTAAACAAACATATATAATAGACAATCACTTGAACATAAAACAACACAAACACTAAAATAAGTCGACACAGGAAAAATGAGACATACCTAATATAAGGAAAAAAAAAGATCAAGATATAAAACAAAACGAGAAGTAAAATCACCAAATTTTATTTTGAGGTCGTTATCGCCTTCTTCGTCATACTTCCGTCTTCGTATTGTTATTATTACTGTTCATACTAATGCTAGTGATGATAATGATGATGGTTGCAGTGTGGATAGTGGAGATGATAATCGTCTTTATCTTTATCTTCAATTTCGTCTTCGTTTTCATGATTATCTTCATCATCGTCATCTTCATTATTAACTTCGTTTTCGTCTTCCTCTTCATCATCCTCATCATCTTCATCTTCATCTTTATCTTCAATTTCGTCTTCGTTTTCATCATTATCTTCATCATCGTCATCTTCATCTTCGTTATTAACTTCGTTTTCGTCTTCCTCATCATCATCATATTCTTTTTCATTTTTATTTATCTTTATCTTTATCTTCATCATTTTCATCATCATCATCATCATCATAATCATCATCACTATCGCCATCACCACAACCACCATAACTCATCATTATATTTATGATCAAATATACCGCAAAGGATATTTCCATTTTTTTCCAAACAACATAACCTCCACAAGGACAAAAAAAAAAAAAAAAAAAACCCTCAAAATATCCTTTTCACACGATTATATATAGTATTTTCTTCTTAGGCCTCCGTATCTCCCAGCCGATCGGCCTATCCCTGGGGGGAATACCGACGCCTAATAAGAATTCCCACAAAATTAAATTCTTTTCCGGGTATCTAGGACTCTTTTATCCTTAAGGGGAGATGCGCGGGCAGCGATTCTCCGCCGGGCGGAGAACATAAATCTGCTACATGCATTTTTGATATAAAGAGTTTTTAAAGAATGTGGATCGAGTATTTTTTTCTATAAAGCTATTTATTTACGTCTGCACTTTGATTGGTCCGTGCTGATTACTGTTGTTTATGTTGGTGTTCGTGGTGAGAATTGTGATGTTGTGATGTCTGTTGTGATGTGATGTGTTTGTTGGTGTATGCTAAACGCATGGTGTGGTATGTATGTGATTTAAAAACGAATAATGAGTACGAAGAGTGCCATGAATATAGAACAAGTAAGAAAACTCGAACCAACAAAAGGAATACATCGATCAAAACAAAAAATCCAACAACAACGTAACAACAAAGAAAAAAACGAAACAATCTACCAAACCATCTATACGTCTCTTCCCCCCTCGTCAAGGCGTGTCCCAGTCTCGCCGTCACGCGGCTGATCTCGGCTGTATTCCAAAGGTGAGCTGCCCAACGCCATCGCTCACCAATAGAAGAGTAAATAAAAAGAGGTAAAAGAAAGAAAGAAAAAAAAAAGAACGTAAAGGAGGAAATAACGAATCTTCATGTCTCATACTGCTAATGGAAGGCACCAGTACTTCTCGAACAAGAAGGGAGGATACCATTACGGTAAAAAATCCTTCATCCTTTCAAGGGGCTGGGTCGGAGTCCGCAAACGTCCCTGAAAGTAGGATGTAGGTAAACTGAGAATTAATGTGGAGAATCAGGTTCTTTTCGGGGCTAAGGATTTCCATATAGGAACTTATGGATTAAGGGAGCTTGAGGCGCAATAGTGAAGGATTGGGGGATTGGATAAGC
>NW_020869308.1:422866-428728 GCF_003789085.1 Penaeus vannamei | reverse complement strand
GGCTGCAGCTCAGCCCGGCGTCCTCCAAGGGCTACGGCACCATCGCGAGGGCGCGGGGCCTCCTCAGCCCGACGCCCACCTTCGTCACGGCGACGCCCTCCGACGCTAGCTTCCAGCATGTCCGGTTCACGACGCACAGGTACAGCCCAGTAGACGCTGCCGTCGCTTCCGCTTGCTCACGGTCGTTTAGTTGTTCGTTTCCATCTTATTTATCTATTTTATTTATGTATGTACATATTTATCAAATTTTATTTATCTTTTTTTACCTCCACGCAATTCAGAGGCCGCCGCCGCCGCCTCAGCCGCCCAGCTTGCCCGCGGTCTGCTCCGAAGCACAAAAAAGAGGCAAAGATTTGATGCTTTTGTAGTCTTGTATGATATTGCTTTCATGGAAGCGATTGAATTCCTTGCGAGAGAGTCGGTCTTTTCGCTCGACAGGAAATCCTACGACCGCGGTTGCCATAAGCCATTGCGCAAGAGGCTGTTCTTTTTTTTTCTTTCTTTTTTCCTCTTTTTTGGGGCAATTATTTAGCCATTTTGTACTCGCTGAAAATAGTAGTTTTGACGAATGGCCTTTCGCGTAGAAGAGAGAATGCCTTTGAGAATCCTAGCGCGTGTTTGAAAGCTCTCAGAAAAAGTAGACGAGTGTGGTTTGTCTTGTTTATACCTCCACTTAAACAACAACAAAAAACATACATATGCACATATATAACCTATCTTTGTACATAGCACCAGCAGCGATGCACGGAGAACCAGACCTTCGCCTCAGAAAAAGTAGACGAGTATGGTTTGTTTTGTTTATACCAAAACAACAACAACAACAACAACACATACACACACATACAACATATCTTTGTACATAGCACCAGCAGCGATGCACGGAGAACCAGACCTTCGCCTCAGAAAAAGTAGACGAGTGTGGTTTGTCTTGTTTATACCAAAACAACAACAACAAAACATACATACACACATATATAACATATCTTTGTACATAGCACCAGCAGCGATGCACGGAGAACCAGACCTTCGCCTCAGAAAAAGTAGACGATTGTGGTTTGTCTTGTTTATACCAAAACAACAACAACACCAACATACATACACACACACATACAACATATCGTTGTACATAGCACCAGCAGCAATGCACGGAGAACCAGACCTTCGCCTCAGAAAAAGTAGACGAGTATGGTTTGTCTTGTTTATACCTCGACTTAAACAACAACAACAAAAAACATACATACACACATACATAATACATCTTTGTACATAGCACCAGCAGCAATGCACGGAGAACCAGACCTTCGCCCTCCTGCAAACGTGAAACTTTCGACACGTAAAGGCAACAGACTCTACAAGGTTCTAAGGTTAACTCTGGTATTTGGCGACGGATTCGGACACTTCCAGGAGAGAAAGCGTGTCTGGCGAGTAAAGTGGAGATGCTTGTGGATGCTGCAACGGGAATTAATCTCTTCTTTAATTATTAACTTAATGAAGTGTTTTTGTCGATTTTTGGGGGGGGTTTGTTTGTTTTTTTCTTTGTTTTGTTTGTTTGTTTTTTCGTTCTCTTTTTTTTTTTTTTTCGTTGTTATTCTTTTTGTGTCTCGGTTTTTTTCTCATGTTTTATTTTATGCCTACTCATTCATTCATTCACTTCTCTCTTTCTGTATCTCTCTCTCCTCTCCTCTCTCTCCTCTCTCTCTCTCTCTCTCTCTCTCTCTCTCTCTCTCTCTCTCTCTCTCTCTCTCTCTCTCCTCTCTCTCTCTCTCTCCTCTCTCTTCCCTCCCTCCCCCTCCCTCCGTCTCTTTTATTTATTTTTAGACTATAATTATATTTTCCTCAGAGAATAAATGAATATTTTTTCCTAGCTAATATTCGTAACTCTCTCTGCAATATTTTACAAATGCGATGGTTATATTTATCGTTATTCAATATTTTAATTAGGGTGTTAGTAAGGATGCATATATTTATGGAATTTTTCTTTTATCAAATGTACTTATATTCGAGTATTTTATATCGTGTGTGTGTGTGTGTGTGTGTGTGTGTGTGTGTGTGTGTGTGTGTGTGTGTGTGTGTGTGTGTGTGTGTGTGTGTGTGTGTGTGTGTGTGTGTGTGTGTGTGCTGTGTGTGTGTGTGTGTGTGTGTGTGCTTGTGTGCGTGTGTGCGTGTGTGTGTGTGTGTGTGTATGTAAAGTGTGTGTGTAACGTGTGTGCGTGTTTTTTTTGTTTTTTTTTGTGTGTACGTGTGTGTGTGTGTGCGTGTGTGTGCGTGTGTGTGTATGTATGTATGATATCAAATTACTTGCCATCCAACTGCAGTGATGAAACGATAAAGCTTAAATAGAGCGTAAAAATAAATAGAATGGCATTACTGTTTAGGTGTAAACAAGAGTTCTCGGCGCTTGTTTTAAGAGCGTCCAAGGTCGTCTATACATTAAATGGAATCGAATTTCCTTTTACGTCGTGTTCAAACCCTTTCATGTCTCTCTTTTGTTTGTTTATTTTGAGAAAAGCGCAGGTACTTATATCTTTTAAGAAATAATCTGATTGGATAACAATTTTACGAATTATTTTGAAATACAGGAGTTGTTATGATACGAATATTTACACTACTTTTTGTAATGGATTTAAAAACGATAATTGTTTTTTTTTTTCGATTTCTCTCCCACGATTTTTTTTTTTTTTTTTTTTTTTTTTTTTTTTTTGGCAAATGACTTCATGAAGTTTTAACGAAATATCAAAGTCCACACTTGCTTAATATTTAATTGCATTTCGTGTATGAGAATTTCTACTGCATCAAATTGATATCTATAAATACACGTATGATTAAGAATCGTCAAGTCATGAACCAAAAAAATAAAAAAAAAAAATAAATGCGGTTTAAACAAGAAATATCAAACGTTTTGACGTACTTAAAAAAAGTCAATATTTTCGAGTAAAAATTGATGGATATGTGCTAGGTCAGTCGTGTAATAATGTTAGAGAAAAAATTAAGAAATTGATTGGTAGAGAAACGTATGATAGGATTAATAGAGGGGTGAGAGGAAGGGGAGGGGAGGGGGAATGGGAGGAAGGGGAGGGAAGAGAAAAGGAGAGGGAGAAGGAGGGGGAGTGGGAGTGGGAGAGGGAGGATAGGGAAGGAGGAAGGGGAGGGAAGAGAGAGGGAGAGGAGAGGGAGAGGGAGAGGGAGGGAGGGAGAGGGAGAGGGAGAGGGAGAGGGAGAGGGAGGAGGGGAAGGAGAAGGGAGAGGGAGAAGGAGTGGGGAGTGGGAAAGGGAGCTGAATAGGGGATGGGGATGGGAAGAGAGGGGGAGGAGAGGGATAGGGGGAAGGGAGAGGGAGGGGGAAGGGAGGGAGCGGGAGAAGAAGAAGGAAAGGGGAAGGGAGAGGAGGGGAGATAAAGGGAGGGAGAAGGGAGGGGAGAGGAAGGGGGAGGGAAGGGAAGGAGAGGGAGGGGGAGAAGGGGATGGAGAAGAAGGCAAGAAAAACAAAAAAGAGAACAGAGAGAGAGACGAGAGAAGAGTGAGAGATAATAATAATAATGTACAAATAGTTACATCAGCATATAATATCAGTATGCAATAATTCTAATAAATGGAGTATTAGTTGTCATACTATCATTATACTTATTAACAATAAAAAAACAGAAATCTAAGTAGTAGTAACAGCGACAGAATACAGTAGCAAGAATAGTAGTAAGAGCAGTAATAACCGTAATAGTGAAAACACAACACCGAAAATAACAAAGAATTCGAACAGGTAAACAAGGTTGTTTATAATAACTTAATAAGGGCGTAGGTAAGCCATGGTACAGACAAACAAATTGCTGAAAAAAAACAACAAAAAAACACACAATTCACGACTCTGACGATAGTAAATCTAAATTAAAATCGACAAATTAAACACAGACATTATTACAAAGAAAAAAATAATAATTAGGTAGAGGAAAATTAGTCAATAGAGTGTTTTTGTAAGTTATCTGGGAGTTGTGTTTCAAGTTGGGAGAATTTTCCTGATACTTGTAGTGTAAACGGCCTTGGAGGCACCGTAAGACGCAGGCAAGTGCTGTGCAATGCTGTGTGATTACCGTGTACACACACCTCACGCACACGCACATACGCGCAGATGCAGATGTACATGCAAGCGCGCGCACACACACGCACACCACACGCACACACAACACACACAACACACACACACACACATACACACATACACACACACACACACACACACACACACATACACATACACACACACACCACACACACACCACACGCACATGGCAGATGCACACACACATGTCCATGAACACGCACACAAGCACACACACGGATTAGGAGAAGTTATATATAATTGCCTCTCTCACCCCCCCCTCCCCCCCTCCTCTTCCTCCCTTCCCTCTCCCTCTCTCCTTACTCTTCCTCCTCCCATCCCTCTCCCTCTACCCTCTACGCCCTCTTCCCTCCTCTCTCACTCCCCCCCCCTTAACCTCCCAATCCCTCTCACCCCCTTAACCTCCTCTCCCTCTCCACTCTCCCTTCTACCCCTCCTCCTCCTCTCTCTCAAAGAGATTTAATAAACTTCCATTAATACTCCCCCTAAAAAAAAATACCTAAAAATCCCCTTAAAAAATACCTAAAAACAGGAGACGAGTGATTTGGCGCGAAATTATTTTAACGAGCTACTTTAAGGGTGTCAATTTTGCTTCAAGGAGAACGGAGCACGAGTTCATTTTTTCCCCCCATTGGAAGTTCCCAGAAGAGAATTGGGGGGGGGGGGTTAGTATGTGAATGTTTATATATATATATATATATATATATATATATATATATATATATATATTAAATATATATATATATATATATAGGGAGAGAGAGAGAGAGAGAGAGAGAGAGAGAGAGAGAGAGAGAGAGGAAGAGAGAGAGAGAAGAGAGAGAGAGAGATGAGAGAGAGAGAGAGGAGAGAGAGATAGAGTAGAGATAGATAGATAGAGAGAGAGAGATACAGTAGATAGATAGATAGAGAGATAGATAGATAGATAGAGAGAGAGGGGGGGGGGGAGAAGAACCGAGACAGGCATATAGACATAGACAACAAACACACAGACTCTCTCTCTCTCTCTCTCACACACACACAACACACACACACACACACACACACACACCACACACACACACACACACACACACACAACACACACACACACACTCACACACTCTCCCTACACACACACACTCCCACCACCCCCCACATCCCAACCCTACAACACACCCCCAACCCCCCCCCCTCACACACAGACAAACAGCATCATAAAACAAACAAACAAAAAACGGGGGATCCTCTATTACCTAATCACGCGCCGGTCTCCACGAGGGCGTTGCGGACAGCACAGGAAGTGGGGTTTGTGACGATTCCAGTGTTGCTTTTAACTTCCCTTCGATCCGTGTATATATATTATATTTTTTTATATTTTTATATTCTGGTGAAGTTTTCTAGTCTAAACTTCATTTATTTTATTCTATTTTCCCCCTCGGTGAATGGGAATGAGTAAATTTGTTAAGAGGAAAGGACTACGAGCTTATATCTAAATTTTGGCGGGAAAAAAGATGGAAATTAATAAAGAACAAAGGTGAGCGAAGAGAATTGAATAAGATCTGAACGAAGTCGCTGGAATAACTGGAAAGAGAAGAAGAAAAAGATGAAGAAGACAAAAAAAGTAATTTTGAGCAGAGCCTGTCTGTAGTCGGCCTGTCCTTGTGTTGACGGCCACTCGGGGGTGTGTCAGGGAGCGTGTGTATAAAACTTCTCTCTCTCTCTCTCTCTCTCTCTCTCTCTCTCTCTCTCTCTCTCTTCCTCTCTCTCTC